>JASANF010006911.1:0-58811 GCA_030248245.1 Trissonchulus sp. WLG1_4 | reverse complement strand
GAGAAATGTCTGTTTTATGTAAAAAATTTTTTCCAGTTTTGAGATTTCCAATTTTAAAGTCAATATACTTGGAAGAAACGTTTAACATGTCATGACGCATCAAAAAATGCTTTCTAAAATAAAAAAACAGCGTTTTTTATCGTGAGACATGCGCTTCTTTACAAAATGTTGAGGAGACAGTTTGCTCTGATTTTCCACAGGGTGCACAATTTTCCGATAAATTTCGACCAGAGCGGGAGTTCCTCGGGTAAATGTGACTTAAGGTGATTTGTGGGATTTTCCCGGGACACCGTCACTAGGTAAATAAATACGGTAGAAACCGATATCAGTATCGGTATAGTAACTAAAATAAACTGTCTAGTTAATAAGTTTCGACCGAAATAAACTCCTTTGGACCTGCAAAGGATTGAGCTCTGAGTCCCAGCCTTTTAAGGAAAAAAGTAAGTTTATTACTTTATTGATAACCACACTGTGGATAGTATTACTGTAGTTTTTTAGCACGTTATACACAAAAATACTGATTTATTATGCTTTATATTTTACAAAAAAACAATAACAAGCAATTCATGACAAACGTGAAATTGTAAATTGTACTGACAAGTACGATAGCCCCACAATATTATTAACGCACAAAAAATACTCACAAAATCACAATAATTAAAGTATATGTAAATTTTATTGGTTACGTGTAGTTTTATCGTATCACCTTCGTTAATATTTTTTAAAGTTTCTCCGAGGGCTGCCCCCAACCCCCGTCCTCTGGGAATGATTTATCGAAGCGTAATGTTCGTCGTTGGAAATGTTCGCCATTAAAATTTTTAGGTTGATCAAAACATTTTCAGTGACAAACATAACACTGATTTATATCAAATGCAAAAATATTGTCATTAAAAGTTTTCTTAGTGGCGAACATTTTCAACGACGAACTTTTTATCAACGACGAACATTTTGTTTCAATAAATCCAACCCTGATTCGCTTCTAGTTCCCTTTTTCCATACAAATGAAAACCACTGAAATTAGTTTTGACAACTTGAGACTTACGATGTACGAACCGTACAAAAATATATACTGTTCTACTCAGAGAACCGTTTTTTAGCCGGTCGATTAGCTAGAATAAGGAGAAGTGTCATACTCTTCCCTATTGTGTACTTTGATTTCACTAATAAAAGCCATACAATTAACGAAAATTAGTTTCCCGAAGCCGCCGCAGATTTTCCGCATAACCTTCCAAAAGTTCGGGGTCGTCATCTTTTTCAGGCGATAGGTTTTCGGATCGATTTAGGGACGGTTTTCTCAGCGTATCCAGACTTCTCCTTCCGGGACTTTTCCGACCAACCAGACCATTCGGAGTTCTCCGAGTGTTTTCTTGATTTCTCCGAAGTTCCACGCTGTTTCTTCCGAAACGTCGATTTCCGTTGGGGGATTTTTGTTTGGAAACGGAGGGACTGTTTTGATTCCTGGAAGGCAACGAGCCCAAAGATCCTCTCCGGGGCTCTTCTAGGATGATTCCATTCTGATTGGGAGTTACTGATTTGCGAGGTGGTGGTGTTTTTGCGCCTGAAAATTGAATAAAACAATAACAATGAAAAATACTTTAAAACTTGAATTTATGAAATGAATGTATTTAAATCAACTTGAAAACTTTCTGACATTAGAAATTATCTAGTGATTTAGCGGATTAGATTCAAACCTAGCCTATTTAGGTAGTAGTGTTGAATTGAAAGAGGATGTCCCAATTTAAAAAGAATGAAAGAAATGGATGCGCCATGAAACCCAGGCCGCCTGCTTCGAAGTCAAGCATGCTACCACTACACCACAGCCCCCGAGTCTCATAAGGCCCTAATTCTCATTTACAACGAACAATACCACAGATTGACTACAAAATGTCGTTTACTTCAGGATAATTTCCAATTTTCAGCTCCTTAATTTATAAAGCTGGTGAGTGGTATTAAGCCGAGTAATTTTAATGTAATCCGCTAAATACATTTTTTATTAAGGCCAATTACACAAAGCTTAGAAATTAATATTAAGTATTTCAAACGAACTATTTTTAGCTAATCAGGTTATACCTACATAAAACGTCCAACAGTAATTTTTATGTTCAAAATTACTGAAAAAACTGATTAGAAAAGTTTAGCTGCTAACTTGACTACCTACTTTTATTTTAAAATGTTATTGATCAGTATTAAAAACTGCATACAACAGTCATGCAAAAGTTTTTAAGGCAATCTGTAAAGCTGGGTAGAAATGTACATATATAAGCTTATCGCACTTGATGCAACTTTTTATGCTGGTGGACCTTAAAATAGTTTGAAACGTGAAAGTTTTCGTTCCAGATTTCATGCAAATGAAACAGGCTCAATATTATTTCATAGTACTTTTTACATGTTGAGATATGTACCTATATACTTAACTTTTCATTTCTGTGTATAAAAATAAATGCTTAGATTTAATGCTTTTTATGCATTACACATTTTTCCATTATTATATCTTCTGTGACATTTAATTTTATTTAAACGGACTAGGTATAATTCAGAAAAATATTTCAAAAGAAAATTTAAAGCGTTCAATTCAGGTTGTTCACAAAAAATCAATACCTAGGGTTTGGGGCTCACTAGTTTTGGGATGAAATTTTATTTTTTATTTATTTAGTTATTGGGTCGTATTTACAGTACAATAATATTTTTACAAGTTAAAGCCATGCAAAACACATTTAAAGCAATCATTAACTGTGGGTATACTAATGAGGAGACATAGAGATTTTGGTCAGAATTCAGGAGAAAACATGCAAAAATACTAGGATTATGTTAGCGTAGAAAGACTTTACAGATTTATTTCAGGTGCTGAGGAATAAGGAAAATTTTTTGGTGGTATTTTAATTTTTACTGACAAAATTTAACTTCATGCTTAAAAGTTCCACTTCAGCTATAAGGTTTCACTTTGAAGCAAGCTCAGTCTGCCAACTCAGTCTAAAGTTGGACAAAAATGCTGGACCCCGAGACAAAAAGAAACACGCAATTTTATTACGAAAAGAACGAATTGCTGGCATCAAGAGTATATAGTATATACAGCGAGTAGTCACGTGTATACAGCGAGTAGTCAGAAAATTCACGTCACTTGATTTCTCTCAGGGTTCAGCAGTTTTAAGTCAGACTTTACCACTACCTGGGGCCGTATTCTCAAAATTACCTGCAGGTAAAGTTAGGCTAATTTTAGCCACAAGTAAGGTGAAGGTAAAGTTAATTCTGTGGGTAAAGTTAAAATTGAAAACAAGGTTAACGTCGACGATTGCGGTTAAAAATTTGCACAATACATTATGTAACTTTAGCTGCGAAACAAGATAAAGCAGTTTTCTGGCCCGAATATTAAAGGTAACCTTAGCTGTCACGTTGGCTTCAGTCATTGTTTGAGAATAGGTACTTTCTTACCTTCACCTTACCTGTGGGTAAATTTGGCCTAACTTTACCTGCGGGTATTTTTGAGAATACGACCCCTGTTGTTACTACTATGTATATTACATAGGTAAGTTTTTGACAGAACAGGCTAAAATAAAACTCATTGTCATGTCTAAAATAAAAAAATCTTAAAAAAATGCTGCGGGTGGGTGGGGGAAAGGGACCGAAAGTTTGAGGAAAAAAGTAAGCACTGCAAGCCAAAAACACAGCCCAGCATTCTCGTGCACGGAGAAACACCGCACAAAAGACGACGAAACCAACGGGAAAGCGCCCAAACTTTGGTCGGCAACTTACGACGGCCGCAATTGGCCGGAGGGGGGTCACAGGGGAGAACCGGATGAAGGGTGATGCTCATAGTAAAGGGGTGGCGTTCACCTGCTCCCGTTCTGTTTTTCAGCGCAGGAATAACGGCCGATTGTTCGCGTTTGGTGACCGGAGGGGGTGACTTTTCCCACCACTCCCCCCCGGGTTCTGCGGGGCGACTGCGGTCTTCGGCAGAAAGGGACTTGGCCTTCATGGCGTGCAGTTTGTTCTTCTGGGCTTGCGTTAGCACCGGTTGCTGGGACTCTGCTTGCAACTGCTTGGACACCTTCTCTACTAGAGCCTGAAAATACAGCCCGCCAAGAGTACATAATGGGAAGAGTATGACACTGCTAAAAGTAACCCACTTCCCAACACCGATTGGTCAATTGTTATTTCAATCAGACGAATATTGTGATGCGAACTGGGTAGCTAAGAGGTTGATTATTGTAAATTTAAGTTTTGGTGTTTTCCAAGGTCACTAATGTGCTACCCAGTCGTCAAAAGTACTAATATGCTGCCGCGTCGTTAAGATTACCGATGGAACAGTGTCCATAGCCGACATTAGAATGACCTTTACTACTGCAATTACATACAATAATTGAAATATCGTCCGCTATTCCAATGCTTAATATGGCCTCAGAACCTTTGTTGGAATATTCTTACATCGTTGAGGATTAACTTTGGGCCGATTTCTTGACCGCATTTTTAAAACCGTTTAGTTTACTACACTAAACCAAAATTTGTTACCTCTTTCTTTTTTGCCTTTTCTATGGCTTCTTTTCGCTTTTGTTTTTCAGCTTCGAGCTCGTTCTGAATTCTGTTTTGGTATTCTTCGAATCGTCTCCTTTCTCTTTCTTCCTCTTCCATTTCCTTTTGTTTTTCTAATTCCTTGAGCAATTTCTTTTCCTCAATCTGATACCGTAAATATTCTAAATAGTCATCGCGTTTCGAATCCTGCTTATGATTGGGCGAAACCCCGCCAAAAATATTGCTAACATACGTAGGATTGTCTTTTTCATACAACTGGCCTAGACTAGGATATTTTGTCATATAATTGTTAGCACCAAAATGCTTCAATGGAACGATGGTAATGCCATTTTGATTGACAACCGCTCGTCCAATCGGATTACGGCTAACTCCATTCTGATTGGTCAGAACGGGTTGGCCAAGTATGTTGTGATTGGCTAACGGCACAATAGACTGATTTTGACTAGCCAATGGGAGCGCAGACGTTTGTTGGACGTCTAAATCGTCGATATAACCGTTTCTGTTAGCGGCAAAAGCCTGCGTTACACCGTTTCTGTTATACAGTACGGGCGCAGGGGTGTCCGGATTTAAAATAGGGTTGATTGCATCAGTTTGGATCGGGGGGGTTCCATTCTGCACCGGTGTCGCACTGGGGGTACGGTAGCCGTAGTGGGCGTTTATTAAATCACCAATCGAAATTCCCTAGAAATAGAAATACAAATTCAACTTTAATTTTAACTTTAATTTTTATTTTTCACGACGTGAACTATCGCTAGAAACTCGTAACTACACTAACTGACAGTGCAAAAAATGGAGCGTAGTTTTTTATGTGAAAGACCACTAAGAAAAGTTGCAGAAAAACGTAGCTGATGATGAATATTTTTCTCAATGTGCTCAACGTAATTTGGAGAGTTTTTAGAATGATTTGTCAACTAATCTTCATTCAAAAATCCCAAAGCCATATACCTATTTACTTTTTTATAGAGTCTATAATCACAACTAAGGTAAAAAATTACATTTAACAACAAAAATTATATCGATCTAAGGTTTTTGCCGTTGTCCGTTCGCCTGAGATGCGTCTGGCTGTGGTGGATGCCGCGCTGTGACGTCTTTGTCGTTTTGTGGCTGGACATACGGCTGTAAGTATGAATCGACCCTAAAGGTAAGTTGGTTCTCAACAACTTTGCACCCAAAAACCAAAACTTGAGAACACTCTTGAAGAATATTATCGCCCAAAGTAAGTTATTCAGAGCACGATTACGGGCTCGATTTATACTTACAGCCGTATGCCCGTTTTGCCCGCTGTACGGATATAACTGCTGTAAGTTTGGATCCAGCTTTTACGGAGTCTACTAAACTCAAGTAAAACGAACCTGCAGATAATGCCTCTGCAGATATCGTCTATCCGCAATTACTCGCCCCTGTGGGTCTCGCATTGGAGCACCTCCCCCCGGTTTGCCCCACGGGTCCCAGACATTCTCATCGTTTCCATGATTGCTTCCAGTTGGACTGGCAAAATTCACCCGCCGAGCCTAAAAACCAAATATACAGTACATTGCAAAAAAAGTTTCTAATTTGTTACTGGTAACTAGGGCAAAAAAGTTTCCATTTCAATTAAAGTTAAAGTTAAAGTAAGGCCATGGCTTCAGTTTAACTGAAAGTTAACAGTTAAAGTAAGGCTCCGGCGGTCATTTAAGTTAAAATTAAAGTAAGGCCAAAATAATAACTTTTACATACTGTAACTTTTTTAAATAACATTAATGTTAAAGTTAAAGTAAGGGTGTTTTAATTTAAGTAACAGTAAGACATTTAACGGTTTTGTAGTTAAAGTTTAAGTTAAAGTATGTTTTTTTTTTTTTTTTTTTTTTTTTTTTTTTTTTTTGAGGAAAGGGTTGAGGAAGAAGAGAGGGTTCGAAAATTTAGTGGTTTTTTTAAAGAAAGTGAGCCTGGGGGGGTTTGGGGTGATTTTTGCCGTTGTCCGTTCAGTCTGCAGAATGACGTCACTAGCAGCCTAGTGCAGTGGATCAGCCAGCGTTTGTGACGTAATTATTTCGTCATTTTGTCGGTTGAACGGACATACGGCTGCAAGTATGAATCGTGCCTTAACTCGTCATGCATTGACGCATCGGTATTTGGTACACTACACGAAATACATTTCAGGGTGTAGCAATTTTTGGTCAGACTTTCAGTTTTTCTAGTCTTTTTTACCTCTTGCCGCCTCAGCATTTCTTGTTCCTGCTGGTGCTTTATCAATTCTGTTCTGTAGGCCGCTTCTTGTTGTCGTCGAAACAGTCTGTTTGCATTGGCGTTGGTGTCGTGGAATCCTAAAAACTTCTTCCAGACTATTTTAAAATAAGTTTTTGTAAAAACAAAATATTTCATACCTAACATAGGATGCAACACGTGAGATTACGACAGCTTAATTGTAGACGGAGTTTACCTATTGACTAATAATTGCTACCGAGCTCCTCGCTCTAGTACGATTATGATCGGTAAACAACTTATGATGTAGGGGGAGGGGGTTATTTTGAAACGATATTGATATTAACACTACATTTGTAGAAATTTATAGTTTTTTAAAACCTATAAAAATGGATTTTGGACACAATTTTCTACTACCTAGGTCTGACAAGCACAATGACAGCTGATCCTATGAAATCAATGTCCATACTTTCAATTTTGTAAGAAAACATCTGAAACACTTTTGACTTTCTTTTGGGGTCCTTAGCTTACCCAGTTTACCGAAAAGTACATGAACTTACTACTTAGGCTCGATGGCTCGATTTACACTTACATGGCTTACACTAATCGATGGCTCACACTTACATCCGTATGTCCGTTCAGTCTGCAAAATTACGAAATGATGACGTCACTAACAGTAGATAAGATCGATATGTGGCGTGATTATTTCGTAATTATGTAATATTTTTGCCGGCTGAACGGACATATGGCTGAGAGTGTGAGTATAGTAGTATAAACCTCCGTATAAACCGTATACCGTTTTCAGCGTAGCTACCAAAGTTGTTTAGGTTATGAACGGAGGTGCTGTGGTGTAAACCGTTTGGCTGCCCCCTGGAGTAATTCGAGGGGAGACTGCGTTCCCGCTTGTGCGAAGAGAACCAGGCCGGATGACCTCTGATTCCTGTTTTGGGCTGCGGGTTGCCTCGAAGCCATGGCGGGTCCTCCAAGCCTAAAACAATGAAATGAAATATAAAAACTGCTGAATAACATATGAATATATGAATATCTGAAAAAAATAAAATAAGATAAATAAAAACTAAAAATGTAAACAATGAATTATATTACTAAACAATATTGTAAACAATATATTACTAAAAAAGGAATAAATAGGTAAATAAATAAATAATGAATAAGTCAATAAACAAACAAAAAATAAATTGAGAGCGCGAAAAATCAATCTGCAGTTGAATGTGATTTTGTTATTTTGCCCATAAAGTGGTCCAGCACATGACAATGCACAGACTCAACTCTTCCTGTCGGATTTGCTAAATAAAGCCATGTTGTTAGCATCTGAAGGAATTAATTCTTTATATATAGTTATTCTATACTTAAAAATTGGTATTTTAAGTGATCTCGCTGGTAGTTTTAACTTTTGAGTTTAATTTAGAAAAAATTGTGATAGCTCATTGTCTTTTTGTATACAAGTATATGTCACAGACAGACGGTTGTGTGCTTTTTATTTTCAGACATGGCTGTCATGAAGTTTTTTTAAAAATCAAAAAAATCAAAAATGTTTTGCCAATTATAATTTTGAAGTGGTAATGTGTTGCTGTCTATTAGAATACAGTAAAAGGCAAGATAACTACAAAAGTTTAATACATCACAAGTCATTGTACAACAAATTCCCCAATAACGAGTAAGTCTCAGGAGTTACGGCCGATTCCTGAAATGGATTTAACGGATTAGATTAAAAATTGTTTTATCAATAACTCATGACATTGACAATAACTTAATATAAATTAGCCACAGAAAAGTTTGTAACACCTCCTGCTTGGGCAAATATGTAATTGAGTTTTGTTATTAGGAAAAAAACTTTAATCTGATCGGTTTAATCCATCATAGGAATTGGCCCTAGGTGACAATGATATCGAGTATGGTTATTGACGGTTATTTAGAAGTCAATTCGTTTCAAGTCTCTTTCGCACACCCACACACAAATGACATACAATAGTTTCTGAAGTCACACAAATAAGTTGGCAAAATCAGTATAGGCAAGGAGCGTTTGGGTTTAAAGCACAGAATGAAATGAAGCACATTTTCTTTTCAAGAAAGGTAGCGGCCAAGTTATTTCTTATATTTTTGCGCGGCCGCCTCAGCGGCCGTGCATACTAATTTCAGTCAATGCACTGAAATGCATGTAAATGCATGTATTCACTTTCAGTGCACCACTGAAGCCTGCAGCAATGATCGGTTGGCTGATGCACGTTGTGTGCGTGTGTACGTGTGTGTGTGATAAGTGATTGTGTGTGCGTACTGCGTGTGCGTGTCTCCCCCATAATACTGGCAGGTTGATAATCGCTTGCATCTGGAATATCGATTGTTTTAAGTCTCTTTCAACTTTCAAGACTTTCCTGCACGTAGCATTGTTTACACCGATACTCTTAACGAAACCAGTAGTTACAATTTTAATCGCATCATCCAACGGGCCAGTGGCCTAATGGTTAAGGTGTGTGACTACAAAACAGACATTAGTGGGTTCGATTCCCATCAGCTCTGCCTTTTTTGCATTTTTTCGGATTTCGAAAGTGTACTTATAATGTTTTTTCCAAATTTGCATGATAAAAAAATCAAATGTTATAAGTATCAGTCTAAATCACCGGTCAATTCTCAAATCGTATATGTATATACTTAGACATGCGTAAAACCGTAAAACGTAATCGTCAAACAGATTTTAAGTAAGGTACTGCCAAATTTCTCAAGTCTTGTGACTGATTCAGACTCGAGTAAAGATGAAACTCTGCGTAACATCTGTAATCCCAAATCTGTATATATATATATGAAATTAAGGACTATGTACTTACAAAAAATTTTGGTGCATGCCGCGCCTAATTTTACCGATACAGTAAAATAATACTCACTGTCGTCATGTGGAAATATGTGCGCTCGTCAACAGAAGTGCTTGTTCGATCAAAACTAAGCAACGTTAAGTTTTCGATTCTGATTATTTATTTACGATTCTGTTATTAACAAATTTCAGTTAATATCTAATTCGTCAAGTCCATATTTGTTTTAGTTCCAAGTTTAGTTTAAGTATATTAAGTATGTATTATTAAGTATTAAGTAATGTAGTATTAAGCTCTCTGCCACTGACAAATAGCGTCTATCGGGTGGATAAGTTGAATCATATTCAAAAGCAAACTGTCTCGAATCCAGAATATCAGTCCAATTTCAGACGCCAAAGTGTAAACGATACTCAGACCTGGTCCGCCATGATAAGCGAGCATGAAGCCAAACATGCAGCAGAGAATATCGCCTACGGTATTTACAATAGAATCGCCTTCATAACCCTGGCTAGCGGTTTGGTGGCGATACTTTGCGATCACTTCCGGTGTATTTTCGATCAATTCCCAACAGCTTTCCAAAACAACCAGTATTATTAGTCGGATTCGAACGGTAATAGAACCGCTAAAAATACTGAGAATCCAATATCCTAGTACCCCGTGCAGAATGTGGGTGACGGAATACGCATCCCCAAGATGCTGTGAATTATGCGGACTTCCCACGTCGCCAGCAAAGAACATGACTTCGCCACAGCGGCAGAAATTTAGTCGGCCCATGCTTTTCAAGGCAAAACAGGTGGCGATAATCACAATGATGATGCATAAAAGGGCTGCTAAGAACTGCATTTTGATTGGCTGGATTGAATTGAGATTGAGATTAAAAGAAGTTCATCAGAAGCTGTGATATAAACTGATGACGTTAGGCTGAAGTGATGGAACAAATCACAGGCGAGTGGAATATGTACTTATAGAGTTTTTCGAAATAAGTGATTATAAGTAGAAGAGTGGGAGACAATTAGTTAACTTGCTGATAAAATGTATTACCTTTTCAAACACTGGATGAAGTGGTATATAAGTTTCTTTTTTTAATATGTAGTGCTCACTGCTCGTCATTTCAATTCAAATGGTTACAAAAAATTCAATTTCTAAAAGTTCTAAAAGGGGATTAAACAAATTATTGTTTGCTTATTAACTAATCTCGAAGCTGAGAAGTGGAGATTTATTTAAAAAGCTCTAGTTTTAGTAAACAATTTTAGTCAACTAGAAAACAGGAAAAATTTCATTAACAGCTTTTATTTGTTATATTATGAGGGCTACCCCCTATTTAAGGCAGGTTTTCCCGCATCCGAAATGTAGAAATTATATCGAAAATATAGCGTTGGTTTCGTAGCTTCACATTTGAGAACTCGTAAATTCACACTTTTTAACAGTTTTCAAATATCAGTATTTGTGAGTAGACGCTACGCTCTTCGCTACGTTTGTGCACTTCCGGAATACCTAATAGAAAGGCTGCCAGATACTTTTTGCCTATCTGTGTTAGCTTGCGAGCGTCAAAAATGATGACGTGTCGCATAAATAGGAATATACTTAAACATTCCGAAATTTCTCGTCATATCTAAATTGTAGCGTCTAAATTTGTTAATAAAACTTGATATTCAAATTATTTTAATATATTCGTAATTAGTTTTGAATAGGGGAGCTAACCTGAATCCGATTTGGCACAAACCAAAAAAGTTGAATATTCCTTATGTGTGGCTTGGCTTGCCACTGTCATCGAATTACTGGAGACGGGTGTTGGCACCGGCGCTCGAACAGGGGTTAAATAGATAGGCCCCGTGGGCCATTGAGGATTAGGGTTAGGTCCCCCTAAGTTAGGTTGAAGTTTTGAGCTAGTTTTTATTTGTTTTCTCTTATTTTAAATTTGTTACTATTTTTATGCTGAATAAAACGTTGAAATTTATAATAAAATTCTTAACTCTAATTCGCCTTTTTAGGGCTTCGTAGGGCTTGTTGTTTGTAGACGCCCTTGTAGGTCTTTGCAGCTGTTGTGTGTGGTCCCGTGTGTGCCCGGACCTAGTTAGGGCCAGTTTCTGAGTGCGTTTGAGCTGTTTGCCCCGATCGGCAAGCGTTATTCTGCATTCCACTTGGGCTCGGGCGCATGGTCATTTTCGTCCTTTGGCCCTCGCTTTCACGGCCTAAATTTCCAAGAGCTCCGTGGTTCGCAGCATAACATATTAATAAAACTGTATGGTTGTGTTATATATAGCATAAAAGTTACACAGAAGCTATTACAACACTAATTATAAGAGTAAATAATGGTTAAACAGCCAAAGCATCAGGACAGTGAAGACATTTCACAAGGGCGATTTTGCTAAACCAGGGGCGTGCCGTGTTTAAGTTTTACATTTTTTTTGTATACTCAAAATATTGTCAGACTAAAGTCTGACTACAAATTGCCTGAGATAAAACAGGTGGCGTGATTTCTGTGACTACTCGCTGTACTCTTGATGCTTGCAGTTTGTTCTTTTCGCAATGAAATCGCGTGTTTCGTCTTGTCTCAGGGGCCAGCATTTTTTGGTCAGACTTTAGTTAGACTTAAGTTCAAAGAATAACAGTCTCTGTGCTGCTGAAATTTTAGTTGCGCTAAACCCGGTTTAAAGAAAAATTACAAAACTCGTAACGAATCAGGAAAAATTTTTTAATTTTTGTAGGTAAGTAGAAACCATATGAAAACATTAGCAAAACTATCTTTGAGAAATTCAACTTAAGGACGTAAGGAATCTGTTACAGAGTCATTTTAATGAAAGCAACTCCAGTGTAAATTTAATCCGTTAAATCCGTTTCGGTTCCAAATCTAAGTTTTAGCTGCCTGCCAGCGACGAATAGCCTTTATCGGGTAGACAAGTTGGATTACATTCAGCAGCAAACTGTCTCGGATCCAGAATATAAGTCCGATTTCCGTCACCACAGTGTAAATAATACACCATTTTAGGCCAGCAAAATACGCAAAAATAAAGCCAAAAATGCAGCAAAGGATATCTCCTACGGTATTAACGACGGAATCGCCCTCATAACCCTTGCTGATTGTATCTTCGCGGTACTTATTGATAACGGCTGGCGTATTTTCAATCAATTCCCAGCAACTTTCCAATACCACCATCATAAATAGTCGGGTTGGGACGCTAATCCAACGGCTTAAAAGGTAGAGGGGCCAGTAACCGAGGACCCCGTGTAAAATGTGGGTGAAAGAATAAGGGTCCGCAAGATGCTGAGAATTGTGCGCGCTTCCAACGTCGCCGGAAAAAAACTTGATTTGGCCACAGCGGCAGAAAGTCAATCGACCCATGATTTTCATGCCAATACAGGTGGCGATAATCACGACTATGATCCAGAAAAGAGCAGCTAGGAACTCCATTGTGACTGGCTACATTCGATAACGACTGATTTAAGAAGTTGAACTGAAATTGAAATTGAAATTGAAATTAAAATACATGACGGACAAACCGGACTGGTGAAACGCAAGAAAATGTTCCAATTGTTTTGAAAAAGCTGTAGGCGTAGACAGTGGCGGATCTAAAAAGGGTGGGGTTCGCTCCATTCATCTCTCCGAAATTTTTTCCGGAGTGAATTGGTTACAATCGGGTTTCAATTTACGTTTTTTATCAGCCGACAAATAATCTTGCTGCTTGAAAAAATTATAAAAATTTGCAAAAAACAAACAATTTTTTATAGTCCCCACGGAAATTTCAACCTGGATCACCCATAAACTCCGTTCAATCCGATTTGGAACTGGCAACAGGTTAGTGTTAGATCCAATACCATTGAGGCCAAAAAATAAAAAAATAATTTGGATTTTGACGAAATTTGCGGAACTTCAATTTATAACAATAAAAAACAAAAAATAATCCGAAAATTAAAAAATTTTTCAATATTAGCAGTTCGTATAACTAATAAATAAAAGAATACCTTGGAAAATATATTCTACAGGACTTATCAGTGGAAAAGTTGTCACACAAGTGCCTTATCACTGTCACTTTAAGTTCTCCACAACAAAACTGGTTTTCAAAACTACTCTTGTCCGCTTAAATTTAACTTTCGTGTACATTTAGCTGAGTAAACTAGGTCGCAAATGTTGTGCCAATGAGTATATTTCGATTTTTTAAATGTTTTTTCAATGTTTTAAGGCGCATTCCTCTACCGGACTAAACGAGATAAAAACATTTTCTAAAAATTGTCATGACAACAAGGGTGGATTTCACAAAGGTGGTTTTATTGTGTAAATCATAGTTTTACGCGCGTTTTCGAATGCTTTGCAGTTTGCACCTAAGTTCATTACAAAATAGTGCGTGATTTGTTACTAATGTCGTAAATTTTCTTAAACCATGATGGCAGCTCAGTTAAAATTTTAGCTAAACAAAGACTTGTGTGCACTGTGCAGCAGATTTGAAATTTCAACTGAGCCAAATGTGCATTTTTGCCCAAACCCAAAAAACCACCAGCATATAAAAATGTTAAGCCTAGCTTAGCCAGCTATTGATCTAGCTTGAATAGACCTATTCAGTGGTAAGCACGAATATGGAAGTTAGTGCCAGCGATAAAGCACGCTAGAAGGAAAGTAAACACTACTGCTTACGTGCTTCTGAAAATTTTCGCACTCAAATCAGAGGGTTTTTAAATTAAATTGTCATAAAATGGTAACGAGACCTGTCTGCTACATATGAAGCGTTTAGGTTCAAAAGTATTTACTGAAACTCAAAGATGTTATAATAAACTTCATGAATTCTTAAAATGCCAACAGAAGTTGCACTGAATCTCAAATAAATGAGCGAGAAGCAGAAGACATCATAGAGTCTATAAAATTTAACTGGATTTTGAAGGGTGTTTATTAAAAACAAAGTTGACTATAATCTAGGCAATAATTAAAATGTCGCCAATGAGAAATATGGTCTGCGAGACTTGGATTCACTACAAATATGTTCTTGGACCAAAGGCTATTTCGGTTAATATTCAGCTTTGTTAGCGGCAGATCATTATATGTAGGTAAAATCCTTGGCATTAACTAAGTATGTGATCAGAACATCTTTTGTAACCTGCTTTGTGACAGTTGTGGCAGCTGTAAACTTTTAGGTTTGCCATATCTGAACCTTAAAGTACGTTTCAGGCTTAGGCATAGGCTTAGACTTTGGACCTGGACATTGCATACATACTATTAATTTATGTACAATGTAATACATATGTCATATAAAGTGTTAATTTACGTGTAGGTATAACGCAAGTATATTTAGGTGTTGAAATATTTTCCAATGTCGAGGTATATAATATATACCGTATATTCCACATTCAAATTATGTTTCATAGCTATCAGAGTGTTTACTCTTACTCATATTATGTCTCATACTCATATGAGTTGAAGTGTCATACTCTTCCCATTATGTACTCTTGACTCGTGACTCAGCGTACTAAAAAACTTTACTTTTATATATTTAGTTAGTTGAAATATTTAGTTAGAAATAGTTGAAAGTTATTTAGTTAGTTAGTTTAAATTAGTTGAAACTACAAGTCACTTTTAAAAGTCTCAGTTTCTAAGCTCTTCGATTTCGCTGAAAGTTCGTTATCCACCGCTGCGGTTTGACCAACTGGATACATTGCAAGATCAGGTTGTCTCGAATAAAAATTAGCAAGATGATTTCAGTGGTAACCAAAAAAATGATCGCGTAAGCTTGCCCGTGAACCGCACAGATTGCAAAATGCAGACAGCAAAAAATAATATCCGCAGCCGAATTAAGGATTGCGTCTCCTCCGTAATTGGCGAACATAGGATTTGATCGATACCTATTGATCACACGCGGTGTATTTTCGATGATTTCCCAAACCGCGGCAGAAAGCTCCGTTATCAAAACCGCTGCACCGAGGCTCATATGGAATCGAAACTGGTAAAGAATCAGGAAAAATAAGGCCCCATGTTCCAAATGGCAAAAAGTGTAGGGGTCAGCCAAATGTTTCGATGAGTGCTCACTTGTGATGTCTGGTACGTATAAAAGCGAAATAATCCCACATTGACAAAAATATGGTCGACCCATACGCTTCAGGACAAAAATAGTGGTCAATAAAATGAGAGCGAAGAACAAGATAAACAAAAACTCTTCCATCTAGTCAGTGATATTGATAAGTGTGGTATGATAATCAGTAATCGATCGTATGATAACTAATAACTAATGATAACTATTAACTGACTAATTCCTGGCTAGTTTAACACAGCAGCATTAGTATGCAAGTAACTTTTCAGTTACTTTCAAACTTTTTTTAAAAATTACCAGCGACATGAATTTTGCGAAACTTAAGGGTCGATTCATACTTACAGCCGTATGTCCATTCAGCTTACAAAATTATCACGCCATAAGTTGATCTTATACACTTATGGTGGCGTGATTGTGTCGTAACTTTGCCTGCTGAGCGGACATTCGGCTGTACGTATGAATCGACCCTGAATGAAGCTTATTTTCAACTATATAAAAATTAGAAATTATAAATTATATAATATTAAATTATATAATATTTCAAAAACTTAAAGACGATGTTATATACTGTTTAAGGAACTTGCTTGGTATTATAGCAATGTGTGACGGTAACAGGTGTCCATTGAAAGGATGCAGTCGCTAGTGAGGTGATACCTCTGCTGCTTAATACAGCACTGTGAACCAACACCGATTCAGTCCTAGTTCATGTCAGGGCCCAGTGGTTTTTTAAATGTTTTTACCACTTAAATTTCAGGAACAATAAGACAGGTGATCTCTATACAAGGGTGAAAAACAATCCGTTTTCCCGTCCTTAAGTCTGAGTTGGACGTAGATCTACGCCGAGAGATAGATGGGGAAATGCGACCTATCAGAGGCTAGAAACAGGCCCCAGAAGGAGCAAATGAAATATGACAGGGTTTGTGAGTGTTACTTTTGCTCGTAACTGAATTTGACTAACTCTTTCATGTCAAGTTTTTGCTCATTCGCAAATTTTGTGAAAGGATATGCAAATAAGCCTTTTCGTCTTATACGTACGCACAGCATGCATAATCACGCTTAAAACCATTAAAAGTCGTCAACGAAACTTTAGTAGAATACGTACGTATTGTGTCATGCTTTTAATAACCATACCTTATTTAGCATTCATTGCTTTAGACTAAAATTTAACTTAAACTCAACATAAAAGAAATAACAAAAATATGGATAGGTTTTTTAGAGAACTAATTGTAACAAGCATATGCTTGGTTCTCACCAAAGAAATTAAATATTTAGCTTGACATTTAAATAAACAGAACTAATAATATAAAATAATAGTTCAATATAACTAGTTAATACAACTTCAAGTAGAAAAAGTATGGTGTTTTACATGAAGTAGTAATAACATCAAGAGTACATAATAGGAAGAGCATGACAATCTTGCTATAATACCTTGGGCAACCGTCGCGGCGGACAAAAATAGCCCCTTAATATACAGTACAGCTCAAAATTAACATCATATGATTCCGGAGTCAGCGTCTCTGACTTCATTTTGCAGTCAGTGACTGCAGTCAACCTGTTGACGTCACAGGTAAAATGTTACTTCCGGTAGTTTTGATTTTCATTAACTGACTCCGGAATCAGAGTCAGTGACTGCGGAATCAGCATTACCGTAGTCATCACTAACACAACATATGCTACACTCATACCTTCACATTTATGTATATCCGCATACACATGTAAACCATTTGAAAAGAGGTGATGACTGATGTGATGCTGATTTCGCAGTCACTGACTCCGACTCCAGAGTCAGTTAATGAATTTCAAAACTACCGGAAGTAAGTTGGACCTGTGACGTCAATAGGTTGACTGCAAAATGAAGTCAATGACGCTGACTCCGGAATCATATTATGTTAATTTTGAGCTGTACTGTACTGTTTTCAGTTACCCTCTATTCGCTAATCATAATCTATTATCACAACGACTAAAGTAGCAGCAACTACTACCAATACAATGACGAACGCAGCAGCACTACCACAAATATTGAGAATTATTTCACTAAAATGTTAAACATTTCGCTCATTATGGTCGATTCTTGGTTACAGTCGAATGTCCGTTCAGCAAGCAAAATTCTATAATTACGCCACAAGCTGGTTTCATTTACTGTCTGTGGCGTGATTATATGGTAATTTACTGGAAATACTGCTGTAAGTACGAATCAACCCTTGTTTCTTAATCTGCGAAACTGAGGGCACAGTAGGTCATTGAAAGACAATGACAGAGCCTCATAGGAGTTACTGCGGTCTCCGCCTAAAAGCGTGATTATGAAGAAGATGCCAGTGTCATACTCTTCCTATTATTTTCATAACCCTCAACCATTCGTCTGTTAAAATAACAATTACAGGTTTGAAAAATAGCGTTATAGCCTTTCATTTAACCACAACAGCCACCACGTACCAGGCTGGTGACTGGAAGACGCCTGATTAGCATGATCCATCTGAATCTGTCTGATCAGCTCGTCAGTGTGGCTGCGATAGAGTGTGCCGGCCATGGGCTGCTGTTGCAGAGGAGCAGAGCCAGTGCGTGCGTCTGTCTGAGGGTCGGTCACAAATTGTTCAGCACTGAGACTGTGTGCCAGCTCGTGTTCGCCCAGAGACTGCCTGTAGCGTAGCTCTTGCAAGCGTTTCTGGGAGACCATGTTTTCATACTCCTGTTGAATGGGACTGATACCCACAGGGGCCATGCTAAAACACACGGTCGTTTATCACTGGCACTCGGGTAATTAAGGCATAACGTATGATCAGGCCGACATAATAGAGTTGTGAGGCAAATTATTGAGGAAAAAATGGGATTAATAAACAGCTAGGCAATTAGGTTAATTTGCTTGCGTAGGAGAATACTGGTCCGTAAGGGTGTTAGACTTAGACTGGGATTAAGTTAAACACCGTCTGTGAGTCTCACGTTTTGGATTGAGAGAAACGATCCCCAGTTTTAAAAAAAGAAAAAAGGAAGCCTTACGGAATTGAACCCATGCCTCTTGTGTCGACGTTGCCAGGGTCGATTCATAAGTGCAGCCGTATGCCCGTTCAACCGGCAAAATTACAAATCAATCACGCCACTAATAATGTAAAAGATCAGACTGTGGCGTGAATATTTCGTAATTTTGCCGGCTGAAGGGACATACGGCTGTAAGTATGAATCGATCCTTATGTCTAACCAATCACCAGTCACCACAATACATAATCTTATACAATAATTGACAGCCGAACTTTGACCTTACAACTTTGAGACTTTGAAACTTACATAGTGATGTATCCGGTATAGGTTGTTGCAGCATCTCTGGGTGCACTCATGGGTATTTAGTGGATTTAGATTCAAATTTAAGTAGCCTTACTAAATACTAACTGATGGTACTAAATTTGCATAACGAAACCGAATCAACCAAATTTCCTACTGTGCAGCAGGAGTTGAGTGAAAACCACTTTTCGGGGTCTCTACTCGTTAATAATACTTGAATAAGATTTTTATCATCTTATTAATTAACTTATTAAGTAACTTATTATCTAATTTGTATCTAGTAAAGAACAGGACCAGTGTTTAAAATGAGCCAATAAATTTTAATTTCGACTTTCAAAAACTCAAAAAGTTACAAAAACTTCTCCAAAAAAGTTTCACTTTGACATATTATAAAAAACTCCGCGCTTAACAGACTGCCTACCAGCCGATATTGTAAAACCACAAAATGCTTTTGGAACCGCCAAGCTTACCTTAAACACAGACATTAGTTCCTAAACGTTCTGTCACGCTCTGTTACTTGGAACCATAATTTCTGGCTAGGTAAATTGGCCTCACGCAAAGTCAGAAAAGGATTATTTAAGACCCCCTGACAGTATTAATGAGAGAAACTTTAGTTTATTGGCCGTTTCTTAAACGGACTTCGTGTCTCTAAAAACTGTTTTTGAATGAAATACATAGAACATCAGAATGAAAAGTTGTGTATGGCTATATAGGTGGTGTAACTGTATTGGAGTGGCAATTGAAACTGAATTTGAATTGCAAACGAGTGAGAAAAGAGTGAATAATGTTTAGGCTCGATTCATACTTTCGTCCGTATCTCCGTTCAGCCGGCAGAATGACGAAATAATGACGTCACTGGCGCTGGCAGATCTACTGCACTAGGCTGCTAGTGATTTTGCCGATAGACGGACATACGGCTTCAAGTTAAAATCGACCCTAATACTGTTTTATTAGAAAGACTTACATTACGAATAGGACTTGGATTTAGAGGTTGAGATTAAGCACATTATTAGAGTATTTTGCTGATTACCGTGAAATTGTATTATCTTGAAAAGTTAGGAAGTTACACTACGTCACTTTTATCTGTTAAAGTGTTATTACAGAAGCGAAACTAAACGATTACCTAAATAAATTCTATTGTGGCATAAACAATACCACAAAAGCAGTACTTAAAATAATATACACGATTATTGGTTTGTTTTCACAATCAAAACGTAAACAGCACATAAAAACCATAAAAAAGTTTACCTGCTTTCTGGCTGGCAGTTTATAGCTTTTAGGCAAGGAACGGATCACAAATTCGAAGTAAGCACCAAATTGAGAGGTTTTTGGTTAATGTTGTAGTCTAAGAAAACTTTCACAGCAGCTGTAAAGGTACCTGAAGTTCTGCTATAGATCAATTTTGCTAGCTTACAAAGAATATTGTATATACGGTTGCTAGGTCTCCTATGTTCCCTACGCTTTTGTTATGAACCTCTCAAGCAATGATAATAATGCTCTAGCTTTATGAGGCTATTTTTATTGAACAGCTTTCGAGTAGCTAGCGTTGTCACGAATTGACCCTAATACCAGCCTGAGGACCTACCTGGCCAAAAAATCAGCCATTCGGAAGAGGTTTTGCTTTCCGTTGAAGAAATTAAACCTAGCTGTTCAAGCATATGATACAAAACCCAAGCGTTGGTTCATAATTTAGATTGGGTCTTTAAAGACCAATTTAACACAAGTTAGCTAGCTATTAACTCTTTTTGGACCAATTTTAACAGTAATTTTCCAATTTTGCACTATGACCAAGCTTTGGCTGGGATATGAACCAGCACTGGCTGATTGGAGCTGGTCGCCATTGACTACTCGGCAATTGACTCACTTCATGAGGATACCTAAAGGCTGGTATTCACAAAGCGCGTTTAACTTAACCAAGAATAAGTCGAACACGTGATCGCATGACGTAAACATAGAATTTTTTTATTATTATTTAATGTATATATTTCGCTCGAAAAGAACGTTTTAGTCCGAGTTAAAGGTAGCCTAAACACCTTGATTCTCAATAAGACATTTTGTAAACGTAAACCCGACCGGTTTCTCTAGTGTGAGATAGTTCCGTTTGTTGTGTTTTGAAGCAATATTATGAATGAATGGGTTAAGGAATGAAATGGGGATGGGGGTTTAAAACAGTTGTTTCTAAGGAGAAATTATTGCACTGTCAAAGAAACTGAACCCATGCAGCAAATAAAAGGGAACTCAGTTTCGTCACCAGGATTGTGAATGACTAACGCATCACTGCGCAGCGAGCCGGTGTGTAAGTGATCTGTAATGTGGGACTGATTTATAAGAAGTAATTTAAATATTGCTGACAGTGAAAGAACGAAATTTGAAGAATAGACAAGAACCCGGTGGAATATAGTGTCGTTTTCGAAGGCGAGTCGCAAAACTGTACTGCCAGTTTTACTAGTAAACATGGCATAAAACCTATAAGTGAGGGACCCTGCGTTAGACAGCAGCTAGCTATGGCTAGCTATTGCGTATGGCGAACAAGGTGAACTAACAGTATACATATTGTTTTTGGACATGGCCAGAAAGTGTGCTCCCCCGTCTTCGCGAAAACGAAAACGCGAAGGCCATTCGCGAATTCAGAAGGACGAGGCTAAATGCTGGTGTGCTAACTGCTAAGGCTTGATTCATACAGCACAGCTCAAAATTAACATCATATGATTCCGGAGTCAGCGTATCTGACTTAATTTTGCAGTCAGTGACTGCAGTCACCCTGTTGACGTCACAGGTAAAATGTTACTTCCGGTAGTTTTGATTTTCATTAACTGACTCCGGAATCAGAGTCATTGACTGCGGAATCAGCATTACACCTTAGTCATCACTAACACAAAATATGCTACACTCATACCTACACATTTATGTATATCCGCATGCACATGTAAGCCATTTGAAAAGAGGTGATGACTAATGTGATGCTGATTCCGCAGTCACTGACTCCGACTCCGGAGTCAGTTACTGAATTTCAAAACTACCGGAAGTAAGTTGCACCTGTGACGTCAATAGGTTGACTGCAAAATGAAGTCAGTGACGCTGACTCCGGAATCATATGATGTTAATTTTGAGCTGTACTGTACCTACTTACAGCCGTGTTTCCGTTCATCCGGTAAAATTACGAAAAAATCACACCACAATCTTATACAGTACCTATTAGTATCGTGACTAACAAAGTGGGGGTCACTACGAAATTCTCCTTCTCCTTAGGATCAAGCATATACCTATTGTTGGGACTATCTCTTAAGATTTTTGAGCAATGACAAAAAATGAAGTGGCGCAACCTTTTTTGTCAGACTTCAGTTCATAATTTTGCCGGCCATACGGACAAAAAGATGTAAATCTAGCTTAAGGCTTAGAAATACGCAAGCAACGCGTATTACCTTGTCCCAATTTTCGTTTGTCCCTACTCCTAACTATTTTCATTTTCTGCAGGGGCGTAGCCAGGATTTTGAAAAGGGGGAGTGCTCACTCAGTGATAGCAATTTTGAAGTTGAAGAGAAGCTTTTAGCGATTGTAGTACTTACACGCGCATTGTAAACGCAAGACCATTGAGCCATAGGTTGCAGGGGTCAAAAAATTCGGAGAAATTTTGGATTTTCAGGACAAATTTGGTCAATTGGAGACGTACATATCACATTTTTTTAGGACGGGCGATAAAAACCAAAGGGCCCTGCATTGCAATTGGGATTTAGCCCTTGTTGACAATTTCTTAGGTTCAACCAAATGGGGGGTCGAGTCCCCCCCGGACCCCCCCCCTGGCTACGCCCCTGATTGGCTGACAGATACGCTTGTCTGTTTAGCCAATAACTAGCAAATAAATTGTAATAAATTGTAAAATAGGTAAGTAGTCCGACCATATCTTACTGTATGATATCTTACTGTAGTCAATCTACAGCTGACATTTCAATTTAAACCATTACTGAAGCTTCGCGAAAAAATAAAGCCCCTGTCCTGAATAGAACCCCCATTTGAATCTTCACGACATTATAAAAACCCTGGGGCTCTATTCGGGGAAATACACGGTATGCTGATGTCGGTGCGGAGTGAGGGGGAGGGCTAATATTTTGTCAGTTGTCACTTTTACAGTACTCTTTTGTCAGTTTTCGTACTTTTTTTGTCGCCTGTTTTAATGTTAGTTACGGCAGTACTCTTTTGTCACTAGTTGTACTCACGTGTCACTTTCCGTACTCATTTGTCCCTTTCCGTGGTGTAAGGCTCGATTCATACTTCTACATGGACATTCGGACATACGGGCAAACGGACGAACGGACATCCGGACAAAATGAACCGCAGAACGGCCGTTTGATTCATACTTTCGTCCGTTCAGCTGTATGCCCGTTTGCCCTTCAGCCGTATGTCCGTTCATCCGTATAAGGGTCGATTCATACTTTAATAGGGCATACGGACAAACGGACATAGGGCACACGGACAAAGCGCGTTTCGTCCGTTTTTTCAGTTCATACTTTTTAGGGCAGACGGACATTGGGACGTACGGACATACGGATGTGCGGGCATACGAACAAAGGTGCGATTCATACTTTTGAGCCGTATGTCCGTTTGTCCGTACCGTTTGCCCTAAAAAGTATGAATTGAAAAAACGGACAAAACTTGCTTTGTCCGTGTGCCCTATGTCCGTTTGTCCGTATGCCCTATTGAAGTATGAATCGACCCTAATGCACCATACTTAACTGCTCATGTCAAACAATGAGAACGTGTTAATTGCGAGCTCTTTATTGGCCTCCTACAAGAAATTGACAACCTCCGAGAAAATGTCAGCCTAACTGTCAAATATATATTGTCTCGTCAACCAAGTTGCTTCAAAGTAGTAACCCCCAATTGTAGATGTCTGGAACCAAAGTCAAAACTAGTACTTTACAATCAAACATCATTGCTGCCTTAACCCTACAAATGTGGCCTTAGCGAAACACACAAAAGAGTGTGGACCTAATGGGACGATTTTAATCCTAACTTGATTTCGCTTGGCCTTAGGACACAACCGCTGTCAGTAGCCCCCAAACATAACCGCGTGCATTGTGTACAACTAGTAAATTTAAGACTGTACAGCCTCTGTGTAAGCTTCTACAACTGCTAGATGTAACTGAAAGATCAGTTCACTATTCTGACTGAACCGTAAAGGGACATTTCCGGTGGAATGCATAAAGCCAGTCGATTGGGTTTCGTTGTAGCACAAATGTAAACAAACTGCCAATAAAAAGGTCTCGTTATAGCACAAGTTTCGTTACTCGGTCGTGCTATATTGGGTCTTCGTGCTATAACAGAACCCTGACCTCATTCGTGCTATAACGGCACTCGTGCTATAACGGCACTCGTGCTATAACGAGACTCAGGCAGCCAGTCTAACCCTAAACTCAGTCTGACGTTTTATTTTAATAAATTAGAACATTGTAACAAAATATTCCACCCGTATTAGGAGCTTAGAATCTTCGCTTAGACTGTATTTTAGCAAGACTGAGCTAAGACTGCCTTAATACATTTCACCATTAGAGTCGCGTTTTAGCTTCCCGTTTTTGTAGACGACTAAAATAACTCGTTTAGAGCGCTGTTTTCAAGCTGTTTTGCAACTGAAACTTATATGTGAAAAGCCAAACAATTGAATTATGCATTTACTTTCAGATAAATCATATATATTTTGACAAAAGATTTTGATATCACAGACAATCAAGGGTCGATTCAAAAAAATAGCGGTTTGTCTGCTCAACCGGAAAATTAAACAAGAAATTCGGCAGGGTGAATTCAACCGGTTGAACAAACATACGGCTACAAGTATCGACTTATAAGAATCACAGTTACAATTTAATAACTAACAAACAATGGGAAAAATATGCACTAGATCACAACCGTTAGAAACAAGCAAATAAAGAAATAACCAAGCCCAACATGAACTAAGACACAAAAAATAAAATCCACATTAACGAGTTGAAATTTTACCGACACTGCAAACAACACTTGAGCATATACAATGGGGAAAAAATTACATGCAGCTGCTTTCTCACGTTGGATCGGAGATTAAAATAACGTTAGGTTGATCTGGTTAAACTTTAAACTTAAAAATCTTGTTAATCAGGTAGTTAAACTATTTTATCGAGTTAATCAAGCTAAACCACTTAATCTGGTCAAATCAGCCGGTTAAAACATCTAATCTGGGCCCGATTTATCGAAGCGAAATGGTCGTCATCGAAAATATTCGCCATCGAAAAAAACAAAATATGTTCGTCATCGAAAAAGCAAATGTTTGTCGTTGAAAAATTTTTCGATGACGACCTTTTGTCATTTAGAACATAATAATGTTTTAAAAGACCAAAGCTCTTAGCAAAAAATTTTAACGATCAACATTTGCTTTTTCGATGACGAACATTTGTTTTTTCGATGACGAAATTTCGCGTCAATAAATCGGGCCCTGGTTAATCCAGTGAATCTGGTTGAACTAAGTAATCTAGCTAATCAAGGAAGTCTGACCGAAAATTGCTGAACCCTGAGGTACAATAGGTGGCGATTTTTGTGATTACTTGCTGTATGTACTCTTGATGCTTCGAATTTGTTCTTTTCGTTATTTTTTCTTTTCTTTTTGTCTCAGGGTCTAGTACTTTTTGGTCAAACTGTAGTTAATTAGTGCCTATAATTTATTGCATCCACTCGTCACCGTAACTGAACATACACATAGCCTATAAACGAAAAAATAACATCTACCTACAATAATAGCCATAAAACAACAATTTGAGCTTGACTAGAACAGTAGTTTCAAGATCAGTATCTTTCATCTGATTGAAACGAAACGCAACTAAAACTTGCAACCCAACTTCAGTGAGACACTATTATGAAATGAAATTAAAAAATGGTTGAATTAAACAGTTCATTTTTTTGATAACTATGTAGCTTAACTTTTGGAAAAAAACCGAAGAATCATTTCAACGTTGGACTGGCTTCATACTCGTCTTTTACCACAGTTTCAAAAAAATTTCATCCAAAAAGTTTCCGCCTGAATCTTCACAACCAGTTTTTACAGGTACAAACAAATACAGCTGAAAAATGTAAATTTATGTCGGGAAATTCCTCAAAAATGGCGGATCTATTTGATACTGTTCTCGGCAGGTTTCGTGTAAATAGGCAAATTCTAGACAAAGCCAGCTTTCAGGTCCACATAGGGTGTTGGATTCCTTATAGAAAAGCAAAAACCCCGCTTTTTCGAATAATTCCAAAATTTTAGCCCAAGGTTCGGGTTTTTTCGAGTGAATTTCGATCAGAATTTGACAAGCTACTGTCGAACCGTTCTCCGTAACGTTGGCTAGAATCGCAGGCAATACCGTGTGCTCGTTTTCTTCTATATCGATTTTGAGAATATCCGCTTGAGTGTGATTCAATTCGCGCATAATATCCAATAAGGCCACTAATTTTTTGGCTTTATCCGTATGGGTGCTAATAGTCAGAGGGTAGTGCTTGGCTCGGGGTACGGTACCTTCGTAGTTCCGTTTGGTACCCGGATCAAATCCGTAAATCCGACATCGATTTGAAGTAGTTCTTTGGAGATGAGTTTCAAAAGAAAAATCTTCAGCTAAAACAGTTTGTGTACTTTTTACGTCTTTTCACAGCAAGAGTATAACGGTTTTCAATTGGTGGAGACGGTTTTTGCTAATTAACAAGATATTATTGTATCTAATTAAGTGTCTTTGCTACTAAATACTTTTTTAATTTGCGCTCATAAAAGTTGTATGTCAAAAATCTACATTCCGCGGATTTAACGGACTATATGATTGATTTTGTCAAACAGTCTGCACCATTTTGTCAAACAGCAGTGCCAATAAAAAGACAGGCGACTCTTTGAAGACAGCATCAGCATCCAAATGACCCAGGGGAGATTCGAACCATTTTTCAGTCTGCAGAGCAGCACTCCACCATTTGAGCTACTAGGCCAATGCTAAACTGTTGTTACCTGTTAACGTCCCTAACGGGCTTGTCATGCTTTTAGACCCCTTTGAGACGGTTCAAGAACATGACCTACTGCCACATCGCAGCGTTCTACTGTAATCATTGGTCCAATTCGATACATCTAATCAGTATAAGATATGGAGGATAATTCGCTTACCCAATCCTAAAGAGTATACTTTGCAGTCTGGGGGCAGCTGCCAGGGATTGCAAACCCATTTTCCTCCGTCTCCAACTGAGCCTACCCGCACCTGAAAAAAGAAAACGAATAACCAAAACAGCTCCCAATATTTAGCCAGTCAGAGCGTTAGGAAGTAAAGGTTATATTCAACAGACTAGACTAAATTCCCAGAGATTAATAACACAGCGTTGAGTGAAAAATGTAATAAACCTTAACAATGATAAGCAACTCGCATCGCAAGCTAAGGCTATGTGCTGTGACCACAAGAGTACATAAGATATCTCAATCCTATAGAAGAAGCGTGAGCCACTACCGTAACGCTTAGTGTAAAAGCGCAAGTAGATACACCCGTCAAAAGAGCCACACCGACGCCAATAAGCGCGCTAGCATATATACTGTAAGCAAGCATTATCAGTCAATTCAATTCTGAGTAAACAATCCACCTCTCCAAATTAGTAATGGGGTTGAACACTTTTGACAAGCTCATCTGCCTATTCTACTACGAGGCAGTTTAAATGAGTGTCTCACTCTTCTTCTATAACACTGAGCCACATTACAGTGGTGCGGGGAAAAAAACCCTACGCGTTTTGCGGGGAAAAAACCCTAGTGCTTCCTGGCCGAACCTCACGACATAGGACCTTTTTGAGTATGCAGGTGGAAAGCTCATCCCAAACTGACTTACCACACCAATTTCTGTGCAGTTTTGAGGCCTGTAGCGTTATTTATAAAATTTCAAAATTTTGCATGTTGAAAAATTCCAAAGTGACAAAATTTTCCAAATTTTTGACTTGTCATAATTTTTCACAAAAACACTTTTGACCAACGCCGTTTGCATTTTTCAAGAGAGTTACCTTTCCTCTATACTTCTGAAGCTCGAAAACCGTGAAAAACGCTGTGGTTGACCAGTGACTGGTCAAAGTTTGTGCGGGAAAAAAAAACCCTATTGCGGGGAAAAAACCCTATTTTGTTTGGCGGCATTTTTTTGCTAAACTCACCCATTGTTGCTACTAAAGTTAGTTCATCTGGGCTAACAACATGCGTAGAGTTCATTAAAACCGTTTGTTCGGCCGCAAAACGTCGTTTTTTGTCATTTTGGGCCATACCCCGACACCTCTTACGAAACCTGTTTTGATGATGTTTCACCAAAATTTGGCATTTTTTGCAATATTTAGGTTTTAGCTGCTGCGTACCAATTAAATCCAAGAATGATAGACGCGGGCGGTGTTTGTCCGCTGTTTCTCACGTAATAAGCGCAAAAATCTGTTTTCAATGCTTTTAAATACGGAAAAAATGCCTATTTGGGCAGAAGTCATTTCTGCCAAAACGGGTCGATTTTTGAAGAATCATTGTGAGTCACATGGATGTCGCAGAAACGGTTTTTTTAGTCCATACTGCAGCCTAAGAGTTGTAGAACACGATGAAATTGTGTTTATATTCCCTGCTAATAGAACAACCAGAAAAAGTGATAGGGTTTTTTTTCCCCGCATTAGGGTTTTTTTTCCCGCATAGGGTTTTTTTTCCCGGAGGTTTCGAGACTCATTACTCAGAAACGTGAGTGGTTACAATCCATTTTATTAGTGCAACAGTTAGGCGAAAGATGGCCGTTATAACAGCCGCGAGCATTAATGGATCCGATTTATGTGGAGCACAGGACGACCCGAATAGTTGAAAATAGGGTTTTTTTCCCGCACCACTATATGTACTCTTGATAATAACCACCTTTGAAGGACAATTAATCTGCGGGATAACAGAATAGATTAAAGTGTGTATTCCATAGCCCTGACCGTACACTTGTTTCAGTTTGGCCCTAAAACGTTCCGCTTTTGTGGCAGCATAGAATTCACGAAGTCTATTCAGGGTCATGTTCCAACGGCTGACAAGTTCGTCGGGTAAATTGTCAGCGATTTTCGATATCGATTTGACTGAATACTGAAAACCACCACCAAATGTGGTCATGATCAGGCAGAGAATAAAAAGCTGAACCACAAAGGCAGCCGCTAAAGCCTTCCAATTTGGCATTCGATAATTTAGATTAGCATCGAATCATGCTGAGTAGCAAATACGGACAATGAGCACGAAAAAACGTTTAGTTTCAGTTAAATAAACGTGATCTTAAGTCATTAAGCAAGCTGAAAAGCATTAAAACCGGTTGTTTAATCCTGGTTCGTACTTGCCCATTCGGAGCTTTCGTATACGTCCGTAAACTATTAATGAACGGAGATACGGCTGTAAGTATGAATCGATCCTTATGGAAAAGTATGAATCAAGCTAAACTCTTGAGCGCATAATAGTGTTTCAGAGCAATCACACAGCATTGAATCATGGTACGGTACGGTTGCAAAAAATCAGTTGCGTAATGAGAACGCCCGAAGCCCGGTTGATACTTGTCCTTAAGGGCATAGGGACAGAAAGGACAAATTTCGATCAGCTGCTATGAACAGTTGACTTTCGAGCAAAAGTACGTAGTAAAAAAAGGATAATAAGGATGAGATATGATGAAAACTAATTTTAAAAAATGTACTGAAAAATTCAGTAAAACGGAGCATGCAAATTTATATGGAGTGTTTTATTGCATGAAAATGTAGAAGTAGCTTTTTCGACAAAAAGAACCCACCTAGATTTGAAAACAGCTAGGCAACACATGATAGAATTTGACACTGTTGTAAATTAAATGCACTGGTAGAATTCATTACGACTAATTTGATGAATCAAAATAGAATCAAACAGTTATCAAAATAACACCAAAATTAATCAATTTGGGTCTGATTTATCGAACCAAAATGTTCGACGTTGAAATTTTTGGATTGATGGAAACAACTACAAAGTTGAATGTGTTCGCCGCTGAAAAAATTTTCAACGGTGCGTTAATCGTCGAGAAAATTTTCAGCGGCAAACTGTTTCAACGACGACCATTTTAAACGACGAACATTTGATAACAATGTTTGTTATGTTTGTCGTTGAAAATGTTTCAATCAGAACCAAGAATTTCTGCGACAGCGATTTTCAATGGCGAACATTTTCAGCAATAAATATTTTGCTGGAACAGATAGAGCCTAAAACTTTCCTACTAGTTTATATGTAGCGAAAACGGTTTTATGTGAAGTAATTAAAGTGCTTTAGTGCTATCGTTATGTAACATTACTAGACCCGTGGATTTCTTGACTTTTCAGCCAAGTGCGAAGTTTTTGACGATTTGTTGATAATAAAGTAGTGTAACGGGCAAAATTGTGCCAACGTTACAATTTACTAGAATCTTTTCTGTTTAAGAAATTAAATAATGTTTAGATCATCATCGATAAACGTTTAGGAAATATCCAATCAATGAACGCTTAACAGAGCATTTGACTACAAATCAATAAATTCCCATCCAAATGTCTGTGATATCTTTTTAACCTTTCATTCCCAGAGGGGCATTAGAAAAAAACCGAGCTGGGCAAGGGCGTACCCAGGGGTGGGGGGAATGGGGGGAATTCCCCCCCCCCCCCCCCCGAAATTTTTTCCAAGTGATTTTTTACGCAAGGGTCCCCCCTTTGGTTTTCATGGTCCGGCCGGAAAAATTTTCTGATACGTCTCCAATTGACTAAATTTGGCCTAAAAATCAAAAATTTTCCCAATTTTTTTTCTGGGAGCTGCCGCCCCCAGACCCCTGCCACTCTATGGCTTACTATTCCTTGTTATTGTTTTTCATCAAAGCCTATGCATGTATACACAAGTACATTATGCTGCATTTGCATGTCTACACGAGTATATATGTTATGCTACATTTACTTGTGGAATACACTGTCTGATATCAAGAGTACATAATAGCTTCTCACTCTATATAGAAGAAGAGTGAGACACTCTCCAGCCTGCCTGTGTTCTAGCACTGGCAGATGCGCTGGTCGTTTTCAGGCTACATGTTGACATTCTATGCAACATGTGACTGGCCAATCAGCGCGTAGATTCCCTGCGTAACACACTTCGGTATATAATCGCTGATGCGTTGATAAGCATTAAGATAGGGATAAAAGCATACTAACTCATTATTTATTCATAGTCTGCTTGCAAAAACATTAAAAAAGGTTTGCAAATACCTCTATGAATATTTTTACAAACTTTCAGCGAAATTGATTGAGAAACTTTTGAGATATAAACTTTTATGAATTTCTTCAAAGTTTCTCAATCAATTTCGCTGAAAAATTGCCAAAATATCCCCAAAGGTATTTGCAAACCTTTTTTAATGTTTTTACAATCAGACTATAAATGAATAATGAGTTATTAACCTTTCTTCCTATCCCGTTTTATGATTGGAGCACGTGCACAGGCGTCTGCCAATCAGAGAATAGAAGCTCGCTTCTGATTGGCAGTCACATGTTGCATAGAATGTCAACATGTAGCCTGAAAACGACCAGCGCATCTGCCTGTGCTAGAACACAGGCAGGCTGGAGAGTGTCTCACTCTTCTTCTATATAGAGTGAGACGCTATTATGTACTCTTGCTGATATGACGGTCCCATCTTTGGTATTAAATTTTGTCAAAAAAAAATTTCTGATACGTCTCCAGTTGAACAAATTCGGTCTAAAAATTGGAAAAATTGCCATTTTTTGTGGGGGCTGCCGCCCACAGACCCCTGCAACCTTGTGGTTTATTAGTCTTGCGTTTGTAAGGCGTTTCATGAGTGTTAATGTTTCATGTGTTGCTAAAAAGTGCATTTTAACCCATTACAAAAAATCGAAAAGTCATTCCCCCGCCGAAATTTTTTTCTGGGTACGCCACTGCAGCTGGGGGTCTATATAACTTGCCTTGTTTAATTTAATTGAATTTAAATTGATATTTATTCAGCTGAACTTGAAATTGTATTTTTCAAGAATGTAGTCTTTGGATATAGTGTACCCATTTTGGACTAAATATAACCTATGCGTCACTAAACAATGTGCAAAATTGGGCTTTTGAATTAGTAGTATTTTCTTTGGGGTCTCAGAAAGATTTTGACTGCGACGTCAGCAGTCAGCTTTTTGTGCATCAGATTCAGTGAACGTTGTCGTTTATTACTAGCTTTCAACTATGCGCTGGAGTGTCTTGGTAAGTATTCCAGAGTGAGGTACGAACATGACAAATATGTAACTTTGAGTGCTTTAGGGTCGATTCATACTTCTATACGGACATTGGGACGTACGGACAAACGGCTGAACGGACGTACGGACAAACTGAACAGCAGAACGGCTGTTCAATTCATACTTTCGTCCGTTGAGCCGGATGCCCGTTTGCCCTTCAGCCGTATGTCCGTTCATCCGTACTAAACGGCACAATTTCAATTTGTCCGTATGTCCGGCAAAGTTAAATTCAGTTCAACTCTGCCCGACATTTTCGGGCATACAGACAAACGGACATACGGCTCAAAAGTATGAATCGCACCTTTGTCCGTATGGCCGTACATCCGTATGTCCGTATGTCCCAACGTCCGTTTGCCCTAAAAAGTATGAATTGAAAAAACGGACGAAACGTGGTTTGTCCGTATGCCCTATGTCCGTTTGTCCGTATGCCCTATTGAAGTATGAATCGAGCCTTATCCGTATTCCCTATGTCTGTTTGTCCGTATGCCCTACTAAAGTATGAATCGAGCCTTATCCGTATTCCCTATGTCCGTTTGTCCGTATGCCCTATTGAAGTATGAATCGAGCCTTATCCGTATTCCCTATGTCTGTTTGTCCGTATGCCCTACTAAAGTATGAATTGACCCTTAGGCTCGATTCATACTTTCGTCCGTATGTCCGCTTAGCAAGCAGAATGACGTCACTAGTAGCCTAGTGCAGTGGATCAGCCAGCACCTGTGACAGTGTGACGTTATTTTTTGTCATTTTGTCGGCAGAACGAAAATACGGTTGTAAGCATAGATGCACATAGGGGGGGGGGTAAGAGGGGGTATCCCCCCCCCCCCCCCCCCCCTGAGGGGGGTCAGCCGCCCCCCCCCCCCCCTCAGACATCCGGCACCCCCCCCCTCAACCCCCCACCCCCCCTCTGATGGCCAAGAAAGTACCCCAAAAATGCGTAAAAAATTGACTAATTGCAAAAAAATTTCGCCTGCGGCCAAAAAAGTACCCCAAAAATGAGTTGAAAGTCGAAAAATTCTGAAAAATTTTCGGCTGTCGCCGAAAAATAATCAAAATTAGGGACCACCCCACCTTCCGCCAGGGGTCGGGCACCCCCCCCCCTCGCAGATTCCCCCCGTGCATCTCTGGTTGTAAGTATAAATCGAGCCTTACTCTGTGTTCAGCAGACGCAGTGTTACCTTAAAAGTACAAGGCACCGTTTTCATAGTCCAGTATTTTCGTTGGTAGGTACAACCCTAAGTTGACCTACCACGTACGAGTATGGTGTGTAGCTATTTCATAATTCCGCCGGCTGAACGGACATACGGCTGCAAGTACGAATCGAGCTCGATTATATTAGAATCACCTTGGCAGGACAGTTGATTTGAGGGATCACAGAATAGATCAGTGTGTGCAGGCCATATCGAGAAGAATAGCTGTACTCTAATTTGGCACGAAACCTGTCCTGCTTATTCTTCGCGTAGAAGTCTAATAGGCGCACCATTGTTATTTTCCATTGTCTCTCAAAATCGGTCGATACATCGTCCGTCGAGTTCACTTTGATACCCGAGCCGTTTGTTAGACCGGATAGAATATGAAATCGATTTATGAGTTCTTCTAGGCGTAAGCCATTTGATTTTTGCCACAGTTCATGCGAAACTTGCCACTGTCCTCCAAAATTTGATACGAATATCCATAAAATGATAACTTGAGCAGTAACGGCCGCTAGAAGTAATTTCCATTTTGTCATAGCTAATAGTTTGGTCAAGTTTGAAGTGGTGCATTCAAACTTTAATCCATTTTGGCCTCACAGACGGGTTGAAAGCAACAAAACACCATTTTTGACTCAACTTTCAAACAAACTGTTCAGTGACTGTCTATAGAGAGTAGAATTACGCCCATTGTTAATTGGCTGGAAGCTATCTGCTTTACCTGAATGAACCTACTAGCCTGTTTGGTCGCCAGGTAACCACAATGGTGGTTTAGTATATAATAAGTACTATATTTTGCTTAAGTAGTTTTAGTATGTGATACCCAAGCTGAATCAAACCTGCCCTGTAACTAATAGCCAGCTTTTTTTATAACTACCCAGCTTAACTAGCGTCGCATAGCTCACATGATGCCCCGCGTTCAGCCAACTGAGCTGTCACCCCAGCACAACAACAATTTAATTAATAATAATATTATACAAATTAACTGCTTAATTTATTCACTCCGCTAAAGGAGTAAACAAGCTTTGCATAATAACCTTAGAACATTTTAATTTGGACTGACGCTTCGCGAAAAGTGACGTTTATGCTATTTTTCACGTTTGTCTGGCGTATTTTTTTTGTAAACGTAAACGATCGTAAGCAGCTTAGTATTCAACCTAGCGCTACCAAGCAACCCAAAATTGGTTGATTCAAGTTTATACGACTGCGTAGTATGACAAACTAGGCGTTATAATATAGTTAGACGTTTCGCATGTTAGTATGTATGTAACTTTTAGGGAAGTAGGATTCTAAGAAAGAACGTAATAGTGCTAAATATATTTTCCAACTTTTAAAAAACTTTTAAACTTTTAAGAAAGTAAGAGAATTTTGAAGAACAATAGCAAACATTTTGTAAAGAATCTACATGCAAACCGGGCATACGGCTGAGTACGGCACATGTTTTGATTCATACGGCTTCATACGTTCTGCCGTTCACTTTGTCCGTATGTCCCAATGTCCATGTAGAAGTATGAATCGAGTCTTTGAAATTTATTATTCTACTGCACTTCTTTTACTTACACTTCTTGCTACTTTTTACGCGGCGGCCTCAGCCGCCGCGTATATACTATAGTGCAATCATCTGGTATGATTGCATGCAGTTCTATGTAAAACTGCTGGCAGGTCTCGAAAAACCATTGTTTGTGTGGGTGTGTGTATCATATTGTGTACGTAAGTATACTACATACATACGTAGCCTATGTAGCGACAAGCAACGCAGGTTGTGCGAGCGTTTATCGGATCATATAGAACATGTCGGTACATAGTGCCAGTAACCTCATTGAACAGTGTTGTGACGAAACCTGTTGCGACAGTGTTTCGCAGATTGTTGATTAACGCGTTGGAACCAGAAGATTTCAGACTTAAGATGCCACTGCCAACCAACCGTGCGTGGTAGGATAGAAGTTAATGTCACTGAATTTTAGTGACCTGCAAGTATGCAAACAATGAAACGTTAGTACTGACTAAATAAAATTTATTTCTACTGAAGTACAATGTTCCTCCTGTAAAACGAGCTTTTTCTCGTGCAGTTGCAATATTTTCTAGGAGCATCTCCTTGTCACAAATAGGAGTATAAAACACAAGCTGCAAACGTAGTCCAAATCCTAAGTATGTAACATATGTGGAATAAATGAAGTTAATTTAATCATCAAACTTTATACTGCGTCAGTGGCTGACAGACACTGCAGCTGCGGTTAGCAATCCATTTTTAGCGTGCATATATGTAGATACGGAATTTTGCTAAAGTAACCGGAAAAGACCGCGATTGCGCGAGTGAAGATCACCAGCCGAAACAAATTTTCCCACATTATTTAATTCCTACATATGCAGATAAACATATCTATCAGGTTAAACGGTGCCATATAAATTTTTCTAATATAGTAACTGTTTAAGCATAATTTCTGATATTGCTGGCTAGAAAAGAATATGATGGTGCTCATATTTAGTTATAATAATGGTGGCACTAAAAAATCTTCGTGCCGCGTATTATATTCGAAGAATATCCTCAGCACTGCAAGCATGTCGCAACGAAATCTATCCAAATTTAGTTCAACTCTACTCGCAAATCGTGCTTGTTCTCCTATGTGTACATAACTGTTGCATCAAATTTTACTTGTATTTGTGCTTCGACTTCTGCTATTATTTGTACTTTATTTCTACTGATATTTCTTTTTCTCCTACTTCTACTGCTATGTACTTCACTTCTACTTCTACTGCTATTCATACTTCTACTACTTTTTCTCCATCTACTTTAGCTTCTACTTCTACTTATATTTGTACTTCTACTGCTACTTCTGTTCTACTTGTACTAATATGGCTCTCTTTTACACAGTCCTAATTAACAGGGGACTGTAACTCATTATTGTATGCACAAAGGACAGAAACAAAACAATTATATCGTTCTCGCAACGTCCGAACTAAGTCCAATTTGAATACAATGGCGCATGTATGTAGCACACAATTATACAGTTTATGAAAAGAAACGCAAAGGCAGTTTGTGCGATAAAAAATTGAAAATATTTATGCTATTTAAAACATCAAGCCCAATCTGCGGCAAATGCATTCAGTAAGCATCAAGCATTTATTTTTAAGCACATTGGCCAGAGGCCATCGTAAACCTGTTGGGCCAGCTACAGCATTATTTTACTTACTTGATTTTTCTTCCATACAAAACATCTTCTTTAGCTATTTTAACAAAGTTTGTACAAAGTGCACAATAGATACGGGATCAAGACGTAAAATAAGTTATTGCTGCAATTAGTTAACAGCAAATCGACTTAGCGAATATTGTGTGAAATGTACAAAAAAGTTGTCTCCGGCTGGGCTCGATCCAGCAAACTTTTGGTTAAGAAACCAATGCGCTAGTACTCTGCGCCACGCAGACCACAGAGCAAGATTGCTTAATTGTCACTGAATATTTTAGGTGCGAGAATTTTAACGCTGTGAACCTGAGCCAACCTTTCACAAAATTTTCCACTCCTAAGTCCTAAATTTAACGATTTTGCAAATAAGGATTTATGTGCCGTGTTATATGTATAACTATTTTTGGAACTTGATTATTATATTTATTGTTATCAATTTGCTCAGGATATTTTATATCTTATTAATAATATCCTAATGTACTTTTAGTGAAGTCTCGAGACTCTGTGATCTATGTGGTCGAGTGGTTAGTTTGATAGATTCTCAATCATGGGGTCATAGGTTCGATTCCAAGTTGATCACTTTTTGGCAGTCTTTTGCATTTCGAATTACTTCTCAACAATAGCCCCGATCTCAACAACACAGTGAAACTACAAGGCATTTTAGTGTGACAGATGCACATCTAAGATAGAAGATGTGTAAAACACACTCCGCACATAAACACTTTAACGCTAGAACAGTGCTAAAGATACCAGAATCAAAATTAAAGACATGTTGAGCTGTGGCCCAACAGTTAGTCTTAGTTTTGCTAAAGGTGATCTCGTAGCATCTGATTTTTCAAAACACATGCACAAGTTTTGGTTACATATACACTAGCATGAAGTATGTCTAACAAATGTGAATACCATATTACCTCAGAAAAAACCTTCTTAAGTTCTTTTGTTTCGTGACGGTCCAACGGGTGCTATGTTCAAGGTGGGGGCTTTATTCAAGGAGAGAGCTGTATAATTTCGTGACTGCCTTGACGGGGGCTTTATGTGAGACAAGGACCTTATTCAAGACAAGGGTTTATGCGAGGTAATACGGTAGAGCGTTAAAACGAGTACCTAAATGATACGTCTATGCAAAGGTTATTCTATGCTAGTGTAGGATTTTATCGAAGGATCCTATTCTATTCGAGGGATCATACTGAATAAAACTGATGGTTTTAGCTTGTTATTAGCTTTATGCATAGTTCATACTTGTCCGTGTCCGTGTCTGTGGGAATGTCCGTAAGCCAGCACAAGAAAACCACTACAGATACAACTAAGATTTTTTGCACATTAATGGACATCGGCTGGTCTAGCTTATACGCCAAAAAATTGCTGTTAACTGCTATTAATTGTTCTGCAACAGCTCATCAAACTTTTTGCTTACGGACAAACGGACAAGCTTGCGGACAAAAATGAACTAGGCGTTACACTGGCCTTAGGTACATACGCACTCCATGCATGCAGTCCTAAAACTCGGAAAAAGCAGTCCTATTTAGAGTTCTCGAAATAACTAATTCAGTGTCATTCATACCGAAAAAATCTAGGCAAAATTAGGTCGCAGGATAAAAGGTATACAGAATAAATAATATTTGTGTATTAATCAGCCATGCAAGGAATATTTACCGAAAAATTGCCGAGACACAGACTTTGTTAGCTATAAGAACTGGGTCAGTATAAATAGGAAAATATATCAGGCTAGTCAGGTGATTTGAATTTGTATTGACAGAAGGGTATGGCATTCCTTTCCCTTGGCAACTGCTTAAAGACTGTGAGGACAGCTGAGATACTGTTTGAAACAGCGAGGCTGTGCAGTGTCTACTGTCTACATATGTTAGACTATCTATTGTGCAAAAATTTTGCAAAAAAAGTGAAAGTTTGGTGTAAAATGTAATCATACAACAGTTACTTTCCAGTCTAGTTCTGACAATTATTTTTTTATTAATAACAAGTCTAGTGCGTCTAGTTTAGACTAGTTCGACCATGTCGTATATATCTAAGTTAAGTCTATTTATGTTACATTATTTCAAAAACTAAATTCAATTGTTTTGGGATTTGATCACCCATGGTGTGATATGCAGTACAATCAGCCCCTTTTATGAAATATTTCTGGGGACATAACGTTTGATACGGTTTACATACGCAATGTAGACGCCACGTAACATAGACTTGTCAAAAACAGGGATTAAATAGAGAACATAGAAGTGTGCCAATACATAACATCGACCGCCAGTCAAGATTACGGTAAGTATTGTCACTGTAACTTGTGGCCCAAGTCAAACGTGGGCAATAAAATGTTCCGACTTTGAAGGAGGGCTACCTGTATAAGTGAACATTTTAGGTTCTCCAACTTGTTTAAAATTTGTAAACATTGTAGCCCCCGTGAAGGCGCATCGCAGATTTAAAGGCCTTTAATTTATGATTTTACATGATAAATTTTATATAAATATCCACACTTAGAGTCTAGTACCGTAAAACCAGCGTAATACGGTGGTGTCGGTAATATCAAAGAAGTCTATGTCGCGTATTTAAGTAGTTGTAAATTAGAAATGGATAGTCTGTGCTACGTGGGGTAGACGTTGTGTATGTACACGTTTGATACGGTAGTGCGGGAATAATAATTTTAACGTCATTTGAGAGGAAATTGTTAGAGCTTTCAAATGATGGGTGACATGGCCTTTAACTTGACGTTAAGCTTGCGTCATAATTTAGAATTCGAAATTTAAACGTTTAAACGTGAATGGTATACGTCAAGTAAGGTATCATTCGAAAGCGCCTACTGTTCTGAGTTGAAAGGTGTCAATTTTATGTTTTTACGTTAACGTTGAGGCAAGTTATGACGGTCTGAATATTTGAGAATTAAATGACACTATAGTATCATCTTACATTCGTCGTAGTAGATGTTCGAGCCCGAAAATGTCAGTATGAAATTTTTTTATTTTTTTCAAACCGGTTTAGCGGTTAAACGGTTTCCTTTACGAACTGACTTCGAGTTAGTATGACTTAGTGATAGCTACGAATGGGTTCGGGCTAAAATATAGAAGCAGATAACTCTTGTATAAGCCAGATATACATTGTTGAAGTTTAATCTGTCTAAAAATTTACCCTAGTCTAGAACAGAAATTTTGTCTATTGTAAAATTAATCTAGTCAATCCAGTAAGGACATAAATAGGCTGTGAGTCTTAACTTAGAATCCCTATTTATAGCTTTATGCGACAAAACAGGTGTCATAAAAATGCTCCGATTAGAACTAAATGCACTAACACAGACAAGCTTGATAAATCTCACGTGTTCCCAATTTGGAAATTATGACTACCTAATCCTACACCAGAGAAATTTTGAAATGCTAAATAGATATAAAGCGAAAATACATGCAAAACCGGTTATCTATGGACTAGCTTTCAAACACAAACGGTTATTACTCAATTAGCGCATTTGTTAACCATATAGCGAGATAACTAGGTTGTTATAACACCACTAGTTTCAAGACAAAACGCTGAATTTCAGGCAAAATGTAGTGAAAATCATAATGCTATGTATATATGTATTATATGTATTGTAAGAGCTTGATTATATTATGGTTACAAGAAGATTAACAAACATTATGTGATCATTTTGACACACGTTTTGTTAGAGCGTTTAGCTATAGTTTTATCATATTAGTATTACACACTTTTATCCACGCAAATAGGTGGCAAAATGCATTCATGTGAGCGACAGGTTAAGCTTAGCTATCGCCATATATAAGTTTGAAGTAAATTAATCCCTTGGTCTGTTTTAACTTTAACTGAAATAAAAACGGTGTGGGGCCTGTTGCTCAACTTTACAAGTCATACAATTGTAACAATTGTAAGTGCAAAGTCAGGTGATTCGTTAAGAGTTTTTACTTACAATTGTTACAATTGTAAGACTTGTAAAGTTGAGCAATAGACCCCTGATTGTTTATTGTCCCATTAAAGCCCGGTTCACACTTGACCTTAAGAGCATAGGGACAGGGATAAGGACACATTTCGGTCAGTTATTGCGAGGCATTCATAAACTTATTTCGGCTAATTTGTTGCCTGGGAACGGGACATGAGCCTAATTTCCTTCGTGCGAAATATTGACGCATTTGGCCCCGTAGTTTTCTTGGAACTGCTTAAGGACAAAACGGTAGAAACAAACATAAGAACAAGTATGAACCGGGTCCATTCATGCTTACAGCCGTATGTCCGTTCAGCCGTCACTAATGACGTCACAGGCGCTGGCTGATCCACTGCACTATGACGCTAGTGACGTCATTCTGCAGGATGAACGGACATACGGCTGAAGTATGAATCGAGACTTAGAAGTATCAATTAAATCTTTATAGATGCATTTGTCAATTATAGCGTTAGGCTCTCTGGATTCAGAATTAAGCGAAAAATATGACCCTGTCACTTAAGGGGGGGGCTACCCAGGTCAAAAATCAAAGTTCTCCAATTTTGCTTATTTTCACATATGTTACTCCCCCAAGGCACCTTTACCTCAGATAAGAACAATTAAGCTTGAAGGTGCACTTTTGGTTCACTGCGTTTGTCAGTGTATTTACATAGGCAAACGTACGCCAAAAAGCCTAAAAGTAGCCCTTATTTGGACAGTTCTAGCACAAACCAGATTAAGCCAATCAGGCTGAAACTTGGCATAGTAGTAGCCTACATGTATGCGCATAATCGTATGATCCGGATTTTTTATATGTATTTTTAAATCTAAAATCAAGGGCGAAATGTGAAAAAATGGCCGTTTTTTGGACCCGCCAAATTTGAGCGATTTTACATTTGACGTCATTGCTCAGGCCATGGGCAAAAATTTAAAAAAATCGATCATGGAGGTTGAGATATGACGTTAGGCTATTGAATCATGTAAAAATCAGCTTCGTCAGTGTTAACAAAAATTTCGAGTAAAGGGGCGCTTTGCAAGCATAAAAAACTTTTTTTGCGCCTATGATTTACACGTAAATTTGAATTTTTGGCAGCCCCTAGTGAAAAATTGGCAAAAGTAATGGTTACAATTTGTTACATCTGCTTAAGGTGGTAGTTAGTCTACAGTTCCTTCGCGAACCGGTGGCGGGCCGCGGGCCGGCCCGGCCCAGCCCGGCCCGGTTTTTTGAGGGGTCGGCCCGGCCCGGCCCGGCCGGCCAAAATTTTCGGCCCGCGGCCCGCCACCGGCCCGGCGGGCCGGTGGTGGGCCGGGCCGCGGGCCGGGCCGGTGGTGGGCCGGGCCGCGGGCCGGGCCGGGCCGGTTGTGGGCCGCGGGCCGTGGGCTGACCAGTAATAAAATTGGAAATTTCACAGAATGGCACAAAAAACGGTCAAAAAGGCTAAAAATTGTATAATTAGTCTAACAAAGGCTAAAAATTGTATAATTAGTCTAACACCATCTAACAAAGTAGCTCTTCCCTGAGCCTACCTATGTATGTACATACTTTTGAATTGAATTTTCAATAAATTTCTAAATTTGTACTGTTTACACATGTATGACCACGCATGTAGGCTAGTTGAGTGGGAATGAGGGGAAGACTGATCCCCAAGATTTGGTGCCAGGGAGAGAGGGGGGTCCCATACTCCCACCAAGGGTAAAACAGGAGAGAAGGTCCCGTCGTGACCAAAACTTCCACCCAAAACTTGAAAAATTCGACATTTGTTGTTGGCACTTGAAGAAAAAGTAAAATTTGCCCCAGTTTTGATAGTTTTGGAACAAAGGGGGTCAAGAGTACTAATACTTGTACTCAGGGAAGGGGGTCCCATCAAGGGAGGAGTACCCCAAATTTTTGTGCTGTTACATGTATGAGTTGGACTGTAACAGTCACCGTCGCTGGAAAAACGAACATATGTACTAGTCTTAAAAAATGGTTCAGACACAAACTTGCGATGTAGTCTAAGCAAGGACTGCTACCTATATTCAAGCATAAATTCTAGGTAATCCTATGCAAACCTGAATCAACTAACGTAATTGTCATTTTATGTCGCTTGTTTCTATGCTTGTTTGTGCCATTTAGTTTGCACGTAAATACTCCGCCGTATTGTCATATGAGTGTTTATGTGTTTGAATTAGCTTATAGTCGTGTTTTTTTAGAGTTTTGGCTTTTTTGGAAAAATTGGGCATTTTTTAAATTTGGCCCGGCCCACGGCCCAGCCCACCACCGGCCCGGCCCGGCCCACGGCCCAGCCCACCACCGGCCCGGCCCGGCCCGCGGCCCGCGAGTACAGAGGTCGGCCCGGCCCGGGCCCGGCCCGCAAAATTTCCTTAAGGAAGGAACTCTAGTAGTTACGTTTCGCAGCTTTTTGTTCCTTCTAGAGAAGGAACTATTGTTTTGAAACCAACTCTGCGTAGTGTAAATATAGCAGCCCATGCTGTTATGCTGATATGATTAACACGTAAAGTCAGTATGGGAGCTGACTGTTCTTTTTTTTGAAAACGGCGTTTTTCACAATTTTAAATGAAACAATTATAAATAACACTTTTTAGAGGTCTTAAATTATGACTGATGTTTGTTGATTAAAATTTTTTGCGCATGCTAATGTTTCAGACAAATGCAATTCACGTGACTGTCTAGACAATTGTCCGTTTTCCAGTTTTAAACTTCCACTTTCATAAAAAAAATGTGGCATAACCTCTAGTAGGTACTTCAGTTAGCAAAAAGCAAAGTTAATGTAGGTTTATTATTATTAAAAAGTATATATAACTATATTTTGAATATTTGAATGATTGAGCTCTCAGATCAGTCAAGTTTTTCTCCAGAGCAGTAGCAATTTAACATAAACAGTAATTGCAGAAGCGTGGCCGAGTGGTCAAAGGCGCTACTATAAGAGGATTGTGTTATGACTGCATGGGTTTGACCCCCACAGTTGTTTTTTCCAAAAAAGTTGTTAGTTACTGTTGTCTTCAAAATCTGTTTTGAACTAAAATTTTTGTCAACAAAGTACACTAGTGCTGGCTGAAATCATAAGTACTTTCGGCAACTGTTACGTGTTTTGTGACCAAATTTTTCACAGTAACTGATATATTTATGTAAGCGTTGATATATGTAAATTAAGAAACTGTAACAGGTAATAATACTTTCTAAAATTGCAATGCACATTGAAGGCGAAGCTGATTTTTGCGAAATGGGTGACAAACATACATGGGCGTGGGGGGGGTTTTCACCCCCCCCCAGACAGGTGCTTCACCCCCCCCCAGAATGCTTTGAAGGTAGCTCACGAAGCAAAAATCGGTGGCTCACGAGGCGAAATTGGTGGCTTACGAAGCAAAAATGGCCGGAAAAGCTCCGCACCCCCCCCCCGGTGGCTCACCACCCCCAGAATTCGGTAGCTGCCCACGTATGGTGACAAATATGGATTTTGCACTCAACAAAGGAACCTTGCCCCTTTTGGGGCCTGCTTGTTTCATTGTTACATTTTGTAGCAATTACTGAATCAATTTACAAGCGGTCTTTTGCATATTATAAACCAACATATTTTTTACAAAATTGCAGTTTTTTAAAAGTCGATAACACTCACAGCGTGCGCACCAACTATTTTGTTGAAGCTTATCAGCTCAATTTTAGGCATTTTCCATGTATTTCGTTATTCTTCTATTTTATTTATTTTATTTGTGGTGAAAAATGTCCGCATACGGTCAAGTAACCTATACAGATGTCACAATTATGTGTTATGCAAGTGGAAGTATGCTGAACTAAACGTAGTTATTGAGCATATTTTTTCTGTGACCAAAAGTTTGCCCCAAATTTTACTAAAAATTCAAGAAAAGCCAGTTTTCATGACTTTGGTGCGCTCTAACTAAAAAAAATATTCAACCTTTTCACTCAATTTGAAAAAGGTATCGGGGAAATTTATTTGGCTACTGTCAAGTTTGCTTTCTTTGCGCTCGCATGAACCCGTCAGGCTATTCGTTACTTCAACTAAAATCACTCATTGTGCTCACAAATGACGGATTTTTTAAAAAAAATTAAATTTAGTTAACTTAGGGCTTTATTGGGGTCATTTAATATTACACTAAGCACAGTTTGTCCTCAAACGCTGAAAAAATGGTAGACAAGCCATTTCATGAGTTTGAAAAAAATTTGCAATTTGAAGTTGAAGGGGTTTATTAAAACTGCCAAGGCTTTGGGCTGCTATAACATACACCTACCAAAATTTTGAGATAGAATACATACATAGAGGCCTACATACTCCTAAATTATGGTGTCAAATGGTTATTTGTAATTTGCGATATTGGCTTGAGAATTCAGAATTAGTGTTAAAAAACTTCAAAGTTACCAATCGCCTAGAACGACTTTACTGAAATGTCGTATATTAGCTGAAAATGTTCTTAAAATAAAACGGGTTAGACCTTTTTTGAATGGTGTTTCTGAGTAGCGTAGGAGTCACAAAAATTTACATACAATTTTCCAAGTTTTCAAAAAATACACGAAAAATCTTGTTTCTGAGTCATAAAATAGCCGTAAAAATAAGAATCAATTTCAAACTAAGCTCAAATAATGTTGTCTACATTTCCAATGTCTATGTTAAGTTTTATTATGTTCGATCAAGTATTTTTTGAATATTGCAAAAACTTCGAAAACGCAACTACCACCTTAATTGGGTTCAAAGGCTACTTAAGTACACTTTAAATCCACTAGAACTTAAAACCTAAAAGTGCTTACGCCAACGCAATGAAGTCGGCATTAGATTGAGCGTGTTGCACTTAGTGATGCAATTAGAGTTATGTACCTCGTCAGACTTCGACACATCGACACAAGTCACTGAAGAATTAAAACAAACACCGCCACCAATTAACACAAAACCGAATGTAAAATTTTTTTCAAAACCTTTCAATCAGACACGACCCGCACACAGCAGAAAAACCCAATTAATGACTAAAGTCAAATACTCAATATGGACAAGCAGTAACTAACATATGCAAATTACATATATACAAATTAAAACACACAAGTATATCTGTATCTAACGTACTTACCTTACCTACTCGTGATATAATATATGCTGATTATCTGCCTAACTTTACACAAATCTGCCGATACAAAGGAAAGCGTCCCCTGCTCCATTACAACTAGACAAGAAAAATGCCCTACGGGTAGATGATAGCATAGGCTGACAGAGAATAAGCCCTTTGCTTTCATTTATAACTTAAACAATCAAAACTGAAGCCCAAAAATGACCTGCTAAAAGTATGTAAACTAGACCATGACTTAACAATAGGCCGCTTGCTGCGCCCTATTATTGCGGGAACCACGGCTGTATCGATTGCGCTTCTGGAACTGGATACGTATGAATAAAGCCTCTGATCTTTCCAACACTTGGAATAAACGGGCCGAATGCTTCCATTTTTGTTCCTTCTAGAGAAGGAACTATTGTTTTGAAACTGACTGATCGCAGCGTTAAACGCTGCTGAGCAGGCTGCATGTTTTGTATGTGTTTTCAGCCTGGGATTGATTTTACTATACTACTGATTTTTGTCTGCGTATAACGTATATCCATGAAAATCAATAATTAATGTAGAGTGTTACAGTGTAACTTTTTCAGCCTCGGCACCATGTTTCACCAGCAGTATATAAGAGACCCTGGATTACCGTTATTTTAATAGTGCTCTGGACTTTTAATATTAATATTAATATAAATAGGAGACCCCAAAATTTTAATATTAATATTAATATTAATAGAGGCACGATTTTATTTTAATTTTAATATTAATATAAATAGCCAGCCAAATTTCTTTTAATATTAATATAAATAGTGTTTCTGATTTTATTTTTAATATTAATATAAATAAAAGCTTAAAATCTTTTTTATATTAATTTTAATATTAATATAAATATGAGTTGAGTTTTCACGCTAAGGCTCAATAAAACATACAAAACACACAATTTTCAGGGATTATACAAGTAAGATTGCACGTCATTGATAAAATGACAGCCTAAACGACTTCCTATTCAAGTACTATTAAAAATACTATTAAAAATACAGCTATTTTTAATATTAATAGTGCCCATAAACTTTAATATTAATAGTAATATAGTGTACCTAATTTATTTTTAATTTTAATATTAATATAAATAGCCAACCTAATTTATTTTTAATTAAATATTAATATAAATAGCGCAGCTCATTTATTTTTAATATTTAATATACTTATACTATCCTATTCATAATGATAATGAAGATATCATCTCCATATTAAAATATCAGTTAGAACCATGTGTGTTATTAAGACGTTTAACTTTCGAATCTCGTGCAGTGGCTTGGTTCCAAAGTTATACGCAACGTAAATCGGAGTTATTTGTCTGTTGCTACAAGCAACGTTTAAACGTTATTACAGAAAACTCTTTACTTCCAATCTGTTTCATCAAAGTGTCTAAAAGAAGCGTTAATGCTTCATACTAAACCGCTAAGCTGTGCCTTTGAGTTTAAAAGGGCGTAAAATGGAGTTATTTTTCCTCCGCAGAATCCTCCGCGACAGGCCATTTTTGTAGTCAGTTATTTCTGGAGGTTAACCACAAAAATGGCCACAGCTTAGGCTAGGAACATCGTAGAAAGATGACAATTACGTCATTAGAAAGACAATTTTTAGCGCTTTCAGATGACATATCACATGATGGCGCAACGTCCTGAAAATAAGTCAAAATTTCACTTTCTAAATTTTGACGTACGCTAAACGTCACGTCACAGGGTCATATGACCCATCATTTTAAAGCTCTAACAATTTCCTTCCAAATGACGTTGAAATTATAATTGTACCATTACCATATCAAAAGTTATGGCCCCTGAAAACTTTTCCTAAAAGGGGCTAATTGTACAGATCACACCATGGGTGATCAAATCCCAAAACAATTGAATTTAGGCAAAAAATTTAAAAATTTTTTGTTCATCTTTAAATAATGTAGCATGAAATAGACTAAACTAAGATAAATACTATTAGTCTAACTAGTCTAAACTAGTCTAGTATTAGACTTGTAATAATATTAATAAAATAATTAATATTAAAAGTATTTTTAATAACGGTTTTTAATATTAATATTAATTATTAAAATAACGATACCCTGGATAACACTGTTTATCGCTTCTTGGAGCTGATATGCTCAGCTCAGATCAAAGCGTAATTTGGGCCGAATAGCTCGTTGCAGTGGGATGCTTAACATCCTGCAGCACTTTTTTGTAAAAGTACGTAGGTAAAAATGAGGTATACTTAACGGCATAGAGAGCATTAGTAAAATAGCCTGAAGAGTAAAATATGGTTTGACGGATCAATAGCGTGGTATAGGCTGGTTATTTCGGCGCGCTGTAGCGTGCAACCCACCTATAATACACGCTGTAAATGAACCCTCAGACGCTGAAAGGGCTTTAAACTTTGGGTAGAGCCACAATTTTTAGGGATCGTTACATGTGCGGATGGTACAAGTAAGTGACCCAATGTCGATGTACATTATCCTAATAGCTCAGCAAGAGCCGATGGTTCCCGCAATAATAGGGCGCAGCAAGCGGCCTATTGTTAAGTCATGGTCTAGTTTACATACTTTTAGCAGGTCATTTTTGGGCTTCAGTTTTGATTGTTTAAGTTATAAATGAAAGCAAAGGGCTTATTCCCTGTCAGCCTATTATGCTATCATCTACCCGTAAGGCATTTTTCTTGTCTAGTTTGTATTATTTTTCGGCTTCAGATAATCAGAAACTCAATATTTAAGGAACTGAAGTGCACCGCCAGTCGTCACTAATAGTTTTCACTCTGATATCGGTAGTAGCAAGAGTACAATGTAATACGGAAGACTATGACACTCTCCCCTATTCTAGTTAATCGGCCGGAGCGATGACCCGATTACGGGGTTACCCTAGGGAGTCAAAGGGGGGTCCAGGGGTGTAGGCACAAGCTAACTTCAGCAGATTCCTGTTGTTCAAAAGTATATACTTGAATGATGCTTAGAATTTTTGTGTTAAATGCAGTTGGGGGGGAATAATGGACCTAATTTTTGAGTAGAGCACCTTGGGGGAAGCATTTTTGCTCCAAGAATCAAGAACCCCTATTTCATTTTTTGAATTTTCTGAGATATGACCCCCGAAATCTGAACCCTCAATGAGGGACGTTTTTGAAATTTTTTTTGGGAAGCCGTGTTTTCTCCGTTTTCAACTTTGTTTGAATGGAGTCGGAATAATGTTTACAATTTTTCAGAATCAAAACAAAGGCACTTTGATCTTGATCCCATTCCGTACGAAAAATTGGCCAAATTCACCAGAATCGTCCAATTTTTGACCAAATCCAAACGGGGCCTCAATTTAGGCTTGGGCTTTGGCTTAGGGCTTAGACTCAGTCTGAGGCTTAGGCTCAGGCTTAGGTACTGAAAAATCGAAATTTTCAGGAAAAGTCCTGCCAGCTAAGCCTAGACGATGCCTTAAAACATCATAACGCACTCAAAATTATCCAAAAACAATCCATTTTTGGCCTCAAACTTTGGCCTACGTTCACTTACCAAAACAATGAAAATGCAATTTTCAAGGGGTCATAGCTCAGAAAAAAATGTGGATAGGGGTTCTATTACAAAAAAGCTTCCTTTGAGGTGTTCTACTCCAAGTCCAAATAAGAAGTTTTGCCAATTTAGCCTAAAATTGCCTTCAAACCAGTGGCGTAGCCAGCGAAAAGTGGCAAAGCACCCCTCAGCGTTTTCGGCCCTATTCTCGAAAATTAGTGGCGCGCAGCGTACCCCTCCTCCGGTGTACCAATTTCGACAAAAATATGTAGGCTGGCGTATCCAAGCACCCCCCCACCCGGTAGACGAACTTCGGAAAGTTTTCGAGCGAAATGGCACGTCCTCAACTTGATCCTGGCTACGCAAGTGGCTGGCCATTTTTGAATCAAATTTTTGGTACGCTCACGCTGCTGGTCCTGCCTAATTGGGTTAAATTCAGTTGGGGGAAATAGTGGACCTATTTTTTTAGTATATACAGCACCTCCAGGGAAGCAGTTTTTGTTCAAAAACCCCATTTAATTTTTTGGATTTTCTGAAATACGACGAGCCGCTCCCCCGAATCTAAGCCGTCAGTGATGACTGTTTTAGCACTTTTCCGTTCCAAATTTGTTTAAATGGAGTCAAAGTAATTTTAGAATTTTTTAGAACCAAAACAAAGGCACTTTGATCCAGTTCCTTTCGAAAAATGGGCCAAATTTACAGGAAACGTCTATTATTTTACCAAATTTAAACTTGGCCTTACTGTAGAATTGGGCTTAGGCTTAGCATGGGGCTTCTGCTTATGTTAAGGCCCAGGCTTAGGAACTCAACAAATCAAAATTTCCGAAAAACCCAGCCAGCTTGGCCAAGAGAATCCAGCCAGCTAAGCCTAGACTGTGTCTTAAGACATTATAACGCATTCAGAACTATCCAGAAACAATGATTATAGGCATAGCCATGTTTGGATTACGTCAGCTTACGTTCACTTCAAATAACACTAGAAGTGCTAGTTTCAAGGGGTCATCATACCTCAGAAAATCCAAATTTGTGAATAGGGAGCAGTTCTATTACAAAAAATGCAATCCTCAAGGTGCTTTATTGCAAGAATTTCGGCACGTATTCCTCTTGTATAAACAATTGCATAAAATGGTTATATACGTTCCCACGATTCATTTTACAACACGTATTACATGTATACACGCATACACTGCAACCTTTTGAAGACATCACAATTTGAAGAAAACATGAAGCAACAAACAATGAAAGTCCAAATACCTTCACCGTTTAGGCAAACTTTAATCATTAAAAATACTGAGTTTCTATACTGCTGAACAACTATTTATGACTAATTTGCTGTACATTGTTTAAGCAAAATTTTTAGCATTTATAGTACCACTACAGAAGAAGTTGGTCAGCCTGAACGTTTTCACGAAATGAGTTAAAAAAGAGGTTTTTTTCAGATTATTAATCGAAGCCAGAAGCAGTTGACATGAAAATAGGAGAAAAGTTATGGCATGACAAGTCACGTCGATGGAGCCCTAGATCACGAAAAACGGCTCGGCATATGCTGAGAAAAGTTGGCTGAAAAAAAATAAGAGACGCGGAGTTTTTTGAAAGTTTGCAAGATCTACTACTTTTCTCAAACTGCATCAATAAACTTTATTTTCACACACGCTGTATAACTTTTGGTGTACTATCAGCTCACGAAGTTTGAGGTTACGGCGTGGATCATAACTGCAGTTATCTGTCGATTTGTATTGTGAAATGTCGCATTGAGCTGAATTTTTCCTATTATAGGTTTGGCGCTGTCGCGCCAAACCTGATTCTATTTAGATTTTTACATTAGTTATATCAAGAGTACATATTTAATAATCCTGTTATGTGCTCTTGGTTACGTGTTCATGTGAAAATAAAAAACACGTATATTATTTATGATAAATAATACATCCTCATAAATAGACAAAACTATATGGTCATTTTTTCACAGTAGATGACTAAAATTTGTCATTGTCCCTGTCCGTACAAAGACCTTAAGGAAGAGTCCGTATGAACCGAGTTCAAGGCAACGCAGACACTTAAATGTACCAGATATAAGAACAACATATTTCTGTTAAATGAACTGAAGAGCTCCAAAAGATTCGCCAATAAAAAACAAAAAACTAAATATAAAGGTACCTGCCATACATACGCTTGAGCCTTCAATAAAAAAAACAAATCTACTCTATAAAGCAACCAACAATGTTAAATTATCCAAAAACGAGGAAAATATATAGCCAGGAACTTGGGGCCTGTTAAACATCAATATAGCAACCACTTGGCCAAACCATTTCTTGCCTAGGTCTGAGGTACATTGCTCGAATAAAAATGGTATCAAATTACTCCTAGGGCTGTTACTAGGCAAAATTACAGAGTGAAATTTTACGTACGCTTTATAGGATGGTATGTATGTAACTTTGTGGTCTCTGTTTCAGGTACGTTGAACAAGAATCCACAACCTAAAAAATTTGGCTTACACGGAAGAGAAAGAACTATGTAAAAAAGCTACTTTTTCCATGAAATATTGTAATACATACCAAAGACCTAAAGTGCACTTCCGGTTGGTTTGAAAATGGTGTACATACGTGGCTTAACTTTTATATCAGATTTTGCGAATTAGTTTAATAATGGATTAGAATTAACCCTTTCATGCGCAATGTTGCTTCAGAGCAATTCGCACTCATACTGTTGAAACCTGTCGGACTTCTGTTTCACAGAATCAGTTACTTCACGAAGATGCCTTAGATATCCGATTGAACCGAGCCGGTGACCGAGTGGTTAGGCGTGACAGTTCTGTCGCAAAGTGGCTGTCGTAAGTTGAGCACATTGCGCCTTATTTATCGATACTGCTTGTAGAGTAAATAGCGCTATGGCGCTTTTGTTACCTAAACCTAAATGAAGCTTTTTAATCTGAACATTTTTCCTGTTGGGCCACAGCCGGAATTTTCGCCGGCCGGCCGGCGCCGGCTTTTTTTTGCCGGCCAGCCGGCCGGCGACCACCAGGCCGAAAATTCCGGCCGGTCACAAACTCTACTTCCAAGTTCCGATTTCCCCGAGATTTTGCAGTTTATTTGGCTGCAAAACGAGACGCTTATTTTAAGTACGACGTAAACTACATAAGAGGGTAATCGCTGGCCCAACAGGTTTACGATGGCCTTTGGCCAATGTACTTGAAAATAAATGCTTGATGCTTACTGAATACTTTTGCCGAAAACTTAGCTTGTTATCACTTTCTTTGAAAATCGCCCATAACTGTCAGTATATTTTAGTCCACTGTAAACCATTCCATTCCACACAGACGACAGTCGCATGTGCGTACGCGTGTGCTGACGCTTGGCCAATAGTAAATAAGTTTACTACGATGCAAAAGTTTGCGTCTAAAGTTCAGAACTAGTTTTGTTGTGTGACTTCTTTTGCTGATGTAAACTTTTACGCCAGCAACTTTGGCCCGCCAAGGGTGGGGCTAAAACTTTGCACATTCTTGCTATATTTTTTATGAAAAACCATGCTTTTGGGCATTTTTTATAAATTTTGGAAGTTTCATGCAAAACTCTGCAGACTGTATTTTTTGTTTTGTATTTTAATTTTGATGATAATATAAAAGTACTATTTTTTATGATGGGTGTTATTTTTTGTGTATATTTTTTACTTTCACTTTACTTTGTTTTTTCAAAAGGTTTTGGTTAAAATACTTTCACCTAAAATGACTGCTGTAAAAGGTAATCAATAGTTATCCGTAAGAATGTCCGTATTCCGTAAGCACAATTCTTAAATGACTGGCTTGCAAAAGTGAATAGTTTTTTTACTTTTATTTTCCATACAGACATTTACTGATTTGCAAAAAAACTTGTTTGTTGCCAGAATACTTAATCTGCACTGGCTTACAGACTATTTTTGTTAGGAAAGGACAATCCTAAGTGGGTATAAATCACGTTTCAGAAGTCGAAATTGGGAACAACATTTTTTAGATTATCATTCTATTTTAATAAGCTAAAATGTACTATTACGCAATTTTCCATCATTTATATATATATATATATATATATATATATATATATATATATATATATATATATATATATATATATATATATGTGTGTGTGTGTGTGTGTGTGTGTGTGTGTGTATATATATATATATATATATATATATATATATATATATATATGTTATATGTTAGCGCTGATTCATTAAATTTTGTGTTGTCTATATTTATTAATGGCAATTATATAATTTGCATCACTACCTACACCGATTCGTTGTTTTGACTGAAACCATAAATAAACTTGACTCATTATATAAAGAACTGTTTTTGAATTTTACAAAGTTGTGCACTTTGTTTTGGACTCTGTTCAAAAATAGTTTTACTTTTTCAATGCTGTCTTTCAATTTAGGGCTAACCTCCAACTTGATTTGAGTGCAGTCCTCAGGAAAAAATAGAGGTTTTATGATTTTTCGGCTAAATTTGGGCAAGTGTAAAAACTCACTAAAAAATATTTCTGGGGCGAGATTTTTCTCTCGGCTTCAGAAGCCCGGTTTATACTTGTCCTTGAGGACACAGGGACCGGGACAAGGACAAATTTTGATTACCTGCTGTAAATAATTGATACAAGCGTTTTGGCTAATTTATGGCATACAATCTGCGAGTGACCCAAACTTTATTCATGCTAAAAGTTGGGTTGTTTGGCCAAGCAGTTTTCTTCGAATCGCTTAAGGACAAAACGATAAGGACAAGGACAAGGACGAGTATGAACCGGGCCTTAGTTTTTAGGCTCAATTAATACTTACAGCACAGCCATATGTCCGTTCAGCCTGCAGAATGACGTCACTAGCAGCCTAGTGCAGTGGATCAGCCAGCGTTTGTGACGTCATTATGTTGTCATTTTGTCGGCAGAAAGGACATACGACTGTAAGTATGAATCGACCCTTACTTTCCAAGGTGGCTAAATATTGGGTGTCGCAACGATTATCTCATAATTGTCATACCAAGTTGCCCTGATTGAAGGGGGATATTAGACTACTTGCCAACAAACTCCCGTAATATTGAGCCTAATGGCTAATAAATAATTCAAAACTAAGCAAAAAATCAAAAAGTTTATTATGTAATATATATTCACTATAAATGTGACTTCTCCCCTGAAAAATTCAAATCCCCCCTAGCAACATCCTGACTTTGACCCCATGTACATGACAATCAACTTTGTTCTCAACTTATAAACGCCGTCAAGTAAATCTGCCTGTAATCATACGTACAAAAGTTGTAGTTAATGACGCAGTAAATATTACAGTTTACAAATTTTATCATTCAAAACATGTTAACAACAATAAAGTTCTATTTTTTGATTAGGGCGTCAACCACAAAACTTCACAATTCGTAACTACTGCAAAATATAACTTTTTACGAAAAACCTGCTTCGGTTTTTAACAAAAACAGACTTTATTTTTGCAAAACGATTGTTTTTTGGCCCATCAATTAAGTTTTTGATTAATCACTTGTTACTTTCAGGAGTCGAGTTATACTAAATATGGATTTATCAGTTGCTATTTTACACTTGTCCAAATCGGCGGCAACTCGCGAAAATTTATATCTGAATTTTGGCGATTTTGAAATTGCCCTCGTGGATACTACAGTCCTGGCTGACGCGGCGACCAAGCAAAATCTGGTGGAAATTTTTGATGATCCGTTTCTCAAAGAGCCTAGTTGCTCAAAATCGCAGAGTGACTCGAATATTCCGCGAAAATTTCGCAAACAATTGCCTAAATGTCGAACTTGCCTCGATCTGAATTCTCAGGAAACTGCATACCAACTATATTCCCACTTTTTTCGCGGCTTGGCCTGTCAAAGAATCGTGTCGATTCCCACCAGTTCCAACCAACTGCCGCAAACCGCATTTTATTGCGCCTGCTTACGGCATACCAAAGGTGCGAAACAAAGATGTTACTTTATATTCAAGAGTACATAATAGGAAGAGTATGACACTCACTAGTTATAGCAAAGGTAGGCCGTAGGCGCCATTTTAGCTGCTGCATATCTGAGATTCATGCGGCGGAATGTATAAAGACAGTCTTACCTTAGTCTTACTAAACGCAGTCTAGCAGTCTTACCTATGTAATACTTATAGACTTTTGCATTACATGTTCGTTGAATGCACCATGTAGGCACCATATTTGTAGAAATAGAACGTATTAAACTGGTTTTAGCTCTAGACTGGCTTTTTCCATTCCAACTATGGTGTTGGTAACAGTGGTGTAGTGGTTAGCATTCTCAGCGGCTACGCGACAGGCCTAAAAGGTCTAATCCTTTCACATTGTAACACCTTCTAAAAATTGTAGATACCGTTCTTTTCAGGTTTATTCACACGAGGGCGCATTTCGCTCTATGTCGTACGCCATGGCGCACGCAAAAATCGCTGCATCAAATACATATAATTGATGATCTATTTCAATTAAATAGAACACTTTAGACCGAGTCTAAAGTTGTACAGCTTTTGTGAATCGCCGCCTAATGGTCGATCCATACTTACGGACTAAATTACGAATTGATCAAGCCACTAGTCTTAGACCTAGTCTTAGCAAGACTACCTTCATGAATACCACCTTAATAGTTTATAAGTGTAAGTTATAGCACGATGTAGCGTGCACTCAGTAAATTATACGCACTGGAACGTGAAGCACCAAGTGCATGAACGAGTACACACATAGCACGGCTTCACGTGTTAGTGCGGATAGTTGCTGACTGCACACTACAAAGCAACGTACTTTTGTTATATGTGCCATACAGTGCGATAAGTCAAGATGCACGCCTACAGCAGTGCAATAACTAACGCCCGCTGTGAATCTAGCAGCGTGCACTTAGTTATTGACGTTAGTTATTGCACTGTTTTTCAAAACAGGTATGATATAAAATTAGATAGCGCCGTGATTAGGTATTTTGCAATTGGCTGAAAGGACCTTCGGCTGTAAGTATGAATCGATCCTAAAGGGTACGAGTGTGGACTTAAGAAGCATAGTTTACGAATAGAGTTTAAGTTTAACCAGTCTATATAGAAGAAGACACTCCTCAGCCTGCCTGTGTTCTACCGCAGTCAGGCTTCATTCAAAGTCATTTTCAGACCACATGTTTAAGTTTCATCAATAATTTAGATGGCCAATCAGAAACGAGCTCGTGCTGCACGTGCTCCAATCAGCATGCAAGCAGACATATTGCCTTCGGTGGTTGCTATGGTTACGTAACTGCTGCTTGGAGCACGTGCATAGGCGGCTTCTGGCCAATCAAAAAATGAGCTCGCTTCTAATTGACCATCTACATATGTAAACTTAAACATGTGGTCTGAAAATGACGACCGCTGGCCGCGGGTTGGGTTGGGTCGCGGGTCGAAAATTCTGACCCGCGTCCACCCCTGCGACCGCATCTGCCTGCACTAGAACACAGACAGGCTGAAGAGTGTTTCACTCTTCTTCTATGTACATAGATAGAGTAAATCACTACTCAAGGGTGGACGCGGGTCGTGGGTACTAGTGTTGTTCTGGTATACCATAACTAAAACTAAAACTAGTTGTAAAAACTAATTTTCAGCAGTTATACCAAAACTATAACTAAAACTAAACTAAAATTCAACGTTGTACCAAAACCATAACTAAAACTTAACTAAAATTGAACTCCTACCAAAACTATAACCAAAACTAAACTAATTTGGAGACTTGTACCATAACTATTACTCAAAACTAAGGGCAGCGGAGTTTTGAGCAAACTTGTACCAAAACTCTAGTTTTGGTATAACGCTTACCAAAACTACCTAGTTTTGGTAAGCGCTCTACCAAAACTAGTAGTTTTGGTACAACGCTTACCAAAACTACTTAGTTTTGGTAAGCACTCTACCAAAACTAGTAGTTTTGGTACAACGCTTACCAAAATTTCTTAGTTTTGGTAAGTGCTCTGCCTAAACAGTTTTGGTGCAACGCTTGCTAAAACTTCCAAGTTTTGGTAAACGATGGGAGAATACGTAAATATGCATTAGCGACTTAACAGTATGCAGGACATATACGCATGTGTACGGACACGTTTTTGTCGATTGCTTGTACCCTTTTTTTTCTGTTGCGCCACAGCACAACAGGTACTTTTTACTTGGTTTGTTTGGAATTAGCAGAATCTGTGCATGGAGAGACTTAGCCTACTTGTTATTTTGGGTAGGTCGACTTTCCAGTGTTAAGGCCTGCCCTAACACTGAAATCTTTGTAACTACGTTAACTTATACTAGAAAGGCAGGTAGGCTCAATGTTGGCTAACGAAAAGACGCAAGAACAGCAACTGTAAATATTCAGAATGCAAAAGCTGAGAACCGGTTTGGTTTCGAACCCTCAAACTTCTGACTTGAAATCAGATGCTCAGTAAATGCTAACGCACTACCACTTGAGCCAACCGGCCTTGACTATGAAAGATCTTCATACAAATGTCAAAGCAGAAAACCGTTACGATTTACCTATTTGTTAGTTTCTCTTCTTAGATCTTACTCTATCTTGTAAATTTTTATGTAAAAAGTACGACTTACATGTGTCACTAGTGGAAGGACGGTATACTGAGAATTTGTGTTTCAGTTAATCGTATTTAAAGGCTAAGTGTGTGTGCAACTCGGTAGTCTAGCGGTCTAGAGGTCTCTGGTTCAACTCCCAGATCATCTGTATTTGTTTTAATTTTTGTGTTTTAAAATAAAACTTTTGCGAAAAATAGTTTAACTTGATCTTTCCTGTCTAGAAACTTTCAATGATCTACTTTTGAACATTCAAACCTTCTTTATGATTTTTCAATTTTTTCAAATTTTTAATTCAAATGAGTTTTTCATGAAAACGGGCCGAATAAGTTTATCGGGTCAGTTGAAGGTCACGTAGCCGTAACCAAATAACCCTACCTAACTTGAGAGTTGGCTTTTCAGCCATACACAATTCTCGCATCGAACTGCAAAACTGAAAGCACCGGAGTGGGATCGAACCACTAACATTCGTATTCTGAGTCCATAGCTCAACCAACTGAGTCAAACGGTCGCTGATAACATGGCATCTATAAAACAATAAAAATTTTCATGGAGCTAATCAACAGAGCAACAGTATCAGCAAAACGACTCTATTTGATGTTATCTTGAATGTTTTACATCATCCGACGCGTCGGCCGACGCCAAAATTTCCGACGCGTCGAAGGCATTTTCATTTGAAACTGACTGTATCAAATTGCATTAATTCAATTGTCACTATTTAAATCTTAGATTATGCATGTGAAGCGGCAGCTCAGTCGCACACAAAGGTGTTGCGTACATAAGCTATGATTCTTTCTGACAGGTTATTATAGTGCAACAGTGAGCACTCTGGACTCCTAATCAAGTTAGGAGTTTGAATCTCGGTGAGACCTAACGTTTTTTAAGAATAGAAGTTTAAAAATTTTAACCTGAAAACCTATTTAAAATTCACCAATTTTTACTGTTTGAGAGGCTTTCAGGTAAATGAACGGTAAATGTGTTTGCATTGTGCATAAGTTTGGTTGATTTAAAAAATGATTTTATCTACAGATGATGGCCACAGATATTGGCCTCTGGAATATTGACACTCAGGTCTCACAATTTAACAACTTCTCACTCATCGGAAGAGCTTGTTATTAACATGTTTGTTCCAGTATAGTTATCTTTAGTTAATTGTAAAAAACTAGCATGTAACATCTAAGACTTTTGAGTATCACTTTGATACCGCTCAACTTGTATTTTACAAACCGTACAGAAATCAGTTGAAAATTTTCACTTTTGAAGTTATTAGTTAGTCTCATTTTTTTGTGTTAGCTGCTAATTACAATTGCAACTGTATTGTC
>JASANF010006909.1:0-22334 GCA_030248245.1 Trissonchulus sp. WLG1_4 | reverse complement strand
GAATCACCTCTTACCATAGACAGTACAATAGGTCATAGTACCCCCCCCCCAGCTGCCAAGATCAGGCCGCCCGCCTCCTTCACTCTTAACTTGGCTATCAGCGCTATAGCCATGTTTTAACTTAAAATAGCCAGTTTTAGCTCGACTATTAGCGGCTATTTTCAGTTTTTTGCAGGGTGTTGCCGTATCAAAAACTGACACAAGGATAGTGGCTTTGCAGAATCGAACTGCCACATTTAAAGTTGCAAGTTTTCGCTATAATCGCTCCTAGTATGCTCTAAAAGAGCCATAAATGTACAACAATTGACACTCAGACAGATACTAGACGATTTGGTATGATTTGGCGTAGTCGCCGCGTACTATATACGAATCGCCAAAAACAGCCGCAAAATAGCGGTTAAGTAAAATACCCTATCTGTATTTCTGGACATTAGCCACAACAGGACACTATGTTTCTGACCGGGACTGTAAACTTTGTGGCTAATGATGAGTTAAAGCTGTTGTTGTAAATAAATGCAAGCTCGACTATTGGTTTATCTGGACAGGGACAAGTGTACGGACAAAAATCAAGCCGCAATATTTACTGTTATATAGCTAGTACCATTCATTACTGTAAAACAACATGCCACCTTTTTTGGCTTGCACATGAACTGAACACATTTAGTAACTTGGTTGCGAAGTGAGTTCACTTACACAAATTGTTAAATTACGCGTTTAGCGTCACTCCAGCCCAGCAAAGTTCAGCATTATTTAGATCATATAATTTTCAAGTTTTTGTTTTGCTCAAAGTGCTGCTTGTCGTGGTGGTCTCTGTTTTGATGGATTAGTAATGGATGTCGATTCAGAATCCTGTGATAGTTCCATCGGGTATAAATTGCAAATAGGACGATGTAGTGTTTTCCCATTGATCCATACTGCCGCGGACCTTGACTGCCCATCTTTACTTTTGTTAACTCGGCCCACCTTTCCCAGACTGCCCAGCCCCCTTGTGTCGTAGTAAATTGTTAAATTACGCGTGTAGCGTCAACAAGGACAAGTTTCAAATAAATGAAATTTTGCTTAATCACTAAACTTCACTTTGGTTTATCACCAAGTCACCATTTTAATAAAGTCGCAGGCTCATAATTGTGACAGTTTTAAGTACTAAATTAGGTGATTCGCAGTGCGCAGTGGATACACATTCACTTGACTTCGGTCACTTTCGCTTTATATGGCAAACTACATGTACTTTTTGCCTAACTCTACAAACCCCTGGCGTCATTGTTGAACACTATACAGTTTTTTCTAGTTTTCTAAATATTTTCTATTTAGGCAGTAATATATGACAGGGCTACTTACAGAAGTCCAGGTCATAAAGCTGAATTTTGGTTTCCGGTAGTTCAGGTTCGCTCTGACAAGTCACCTTCCCACGAACGCAGATGGTTTCTTTTGATCGCTGCAAATTCTTAAACTTGTCCCACAAGTTCTCGGCTTGACCCACGCTTAACACACAGGCTAACAGGAGTACGCTTTGAAACATTGCGTTGCTAATTTTAAGTATAGAAAATATAAAACAAGTATGCCAAAACGCTAAAAAAGAATGCAAAAATAAACAATATATATATATAGCAATATCTAGGTATGTACCTGACAAATAATCACTTAAATTTTTTTAATTACTTGCTTGTATCACTAAAATCCACTTTTCAATTTCAATATCAATTATTACTTGATATTTTTTGTTATTATAAGTTAAAAATTGTTTGTCCAAACATTGATTGTGGTATTGAAATAGAAATAATCGTCAAAACAAGTTAAAACAGTTTTGGTGTTATACTAATTTATAGCATACATAACGTGAACACTTTCATCTATCGGAAATTAATTATTAAAAAAATTTCCTGTCAAAAAAGATGGCAAGAGAAATGAAAAAATCCCTCACTAAATTTTGCTAACGTACTTCAAGTTTGACCTTGTGTAATAGCCAACATATTGCAATTTTTTAGACCAAAACTGGCTAACCAATTTTTCCGGAAAAAATAGTCTAACTAGTCTTTTTTATCCCGAAAACAGTCAAACGCCCACTTCTTTCTCCCGCCCGTTAAGTCTTTGCCACGGTAGAAAATTCTGCCTAGTTGAAGCTTTCCCCTTGACTAGCCAAATTTCCCCCCTTAATGAATGTAAATTGTGTGGGCCAGCCACTATATTTAAAATTGTATTTAGTGCTTGGCTTGTTGTACGCATGTAAGTATTCTTGCATCATTATTCGCCTGACGCAAAAGTGAACTATTTACATTTGTGTTCCTAAAAATTAGTAATTATGAAGCAGATTTGCAACTTTCTAAACTTAGAATTCAAGTATTATGTTTTCTGTTACTGAAAAACAGAATAAGGGATCATTTTTGCTAAAAATTGTGGAAGTTTTACCTGAAATGTGAAGTGAACTGTGAAACATTGGCGTCAATATGTATTTCTTCGTGAATGCCTGAACAATCAGTAACGTACGTACTACATTATTTTCCAAATTTTAGCCAAAATATATCAGGTGGATATTGAAGTGTATCTTAAACAAGCTCTTCTGCTGAGTGTGAAGTGGTTACATTGTGAGGTTGAAGGGTCAACATTCCATAGGAAATATTAAACGCGGCCATTACTTTTGGATAAAAGATTTTCAAGTCTATCGTGCTGCTGACATTTACTACTGAGTAGCTCATAGCCTGTCTTAAGACGAAAACTGATAATTTTTTAAGTTTAAAAGCTGATTTAAAAAGACTAAATCAAAAATTACACTAGTTTTCAAAACAGCTGGTCTCAGTGGGATTCGAACTCAGTCGCTTCGATTTAAAGTCACGAGCACTTACCACTGTATCACTGAGACCACAATGTACGACTTTATTAAACACTCCTTAAGCTGAGCTTCAACTTTGGGTGAGAATATTTTGTGAAGGTCACAAACAAACATAGGTGAATAGGAATGTTGACATCGGATAAAAGATAGTGTTGATATGTATCAGAGAAAAGTATAAATTTAACTTCTGTCGAACCATGTTCCATGAGACATGTATGTAATGTAGTATCAAGAGTACATAATATGGAAGAGTATGGCTCACTTCCCTATCCTAGCTAATCGGCCGGAACGATGCTCCGGCCGAAATAGCCCTTTTACGCCTTGATTTCAGGGGGGGACCCCGCTCAAATCCCGGAAGTGTCTTCATTTCAGGGGGGGGGGGTACCAGCATGAACTCTATGGTGAGTCTGGCGGTGTGCTGAAATGAGGGGGTGTACCCCCCCTGAAATCAAGGCGTAAAAGAGCTATTTCGGCCGGAGCATCGTTCCGGCCGATTAGCTAAGATAGGGAAGTGTGTCATACTCTTCCCTAATATGTACTCTTGGTAGTACTGTATGTACGCCTGTATAACATTTTTAATTATTTGCTGTATTGATCATCATCAGCTGTAAAATTATGTGCAATTTCGAACTGTATATGTTAGCCCGGTTGGCTCATTTTGTAGTGCTGCGTGCATCTACATAGCCTCTGATCATTGATCAGAATGTTGGTGGTTCGATTCTGCCCCGGAGCTGCATGTTTTGCATTCTACGGCATTTTCATAGCATGAGTGTTCAGCAGAGTTGCATGACATGTGACAGAGCTGAGAGGTACCTACCCTTCTAGCGTTAAGTAACACTAGAAATTTGTCCTACCCAGAATAACGTAGGAATCGGAAAATCTAAATATAGTATATACGCGGCCCCTGAGGGGGCCGCATAATAAAGATCCCAGTATGAGTGGCTATGATATAAAGCAAACTTTAGCCGCGGAGGTATTCGAACCATGTCAGAAATTTACCTCAAAAATATAAACAGCATCTTGAAGCTGTTAATATCTGTACTGTTGACTACAGTTACTGTAAAGAACAATTAATTTAGATTTTTGCATTTATATGGACCACAGTTATTATGTTGAGTTAAACCTGACTATTAATAACTAAAGTTACGTCAAATTGCAAAAATTTGTGTTTCAAAATCAACGGTCAGAAACTGATGAAATTTTTAAAAGAATCTTGTTTGAAAAACCGGGAAAGAAATGGTAAGTTCAATTGTTTCCGTGGGGGAAATGTAAGTAGCTATTTCTTCCGGGAAACTTTCAAACGGAGAAGTAACTGGCTGGTACACCGGTTTTGTCGAAAAATAGCATCCTAATGGAAAAGTTCAGACTCACTTTTTATCATAAAAAATTAGACTTTCACCGATACTTTTATGTAATGCACGGCTTAAAATAAATTAATAGAATCCACCAATTGGCTTCATACCTACTTAAACAGCAATAATCTATGATGAAACTCATAATTTGGTAACGAACGCGTGTAAGCGAAATCGAAATAGCACTTTTTGTGCTATAGCGCTTTTTCTATGCTCTATATGCGCTATATGCGCTATATGCGCTATAAGCGCTATGAAATTTGCTATATGCGCTATTTGCACTATAGAGCTTTTTTGGAGTGCTATATGCGCTATATGCGATATCGAAAGTGCTATATGCGCTATTTGCGCTATATGCGCTATCGAAGGCGCTATATGCGCTATTTGCGCTATAGCGCTTTTTGGTAGTGCTATTCGCGCTATTTGAGCTATAAGCGCTATCGAAGGTGCTATATGTGCTATTTTTTTAGTATGAATGAAACTTCTACAGAAAAATGGCCAGGAGGATTTGAACCACCCATTGCTAGATTGCTAGCTTGCTAGCTTAACGCTCTACCGACTGAGGTACGCTGGCCTATTGGTGTTTGTGTTAATTTACCTTTAAATAATGATGCTGATCTTGGATGGCGCTAACAGCACCTGATGGTGGTATTTGCGCTATTTAGGCTCTATTTTGTGCTATTGGCTAATTTATCGAAAACTTTTGTACTTTTTGGTATAAGTATACGGTCCCTCAATAAATTAGAATAATTTTAAAATTATTTTTAAATTTTTGTTTGTGTTCTTGTTGACGATATAAAAAGATAGCGCATATAGCAAAACGATAGCGCAACAAATCAACTCATTAGTGCCTTAAAATATTTCTCGTTCTTTTCCTGCTTAACAAGTAAGTTATATATGTTTTTTTGGTTCTTTTCTTTAATGATCTGTGTTTAGTAGAATATTAATATGCTGGAGAACACTTTATTTACTTAACGTTACGAGTATTTGGTATTTCTAAAATTTAGAATTAGGAATCAGTAAATATTTCTTGAGTAATAAGTCATGTTGGGTGATTGCCTATTTTTGCGCTATTTTTAAGCCTATGAAAAAATAGTGCTTATAGCACTTTGATGCTCTATCGTTTTGCTAAATGCGCTAATTTTTTATATCATCGACCAGAAGACAAACCAAAATTTTTTAATGAGGGATCGTATACGTAGTAAAAAGTACAAAAAATTTTAATAAATCAACCTTTAGGGGGGTTACCTGTGCGTTTTTGAGCTAGAAACTATAATAGCGCAAATAGCGCCTAGGGGTGGGGGTGGTAAAATTTCCTGCGCCGTGCACGCTTACACGCGACATCTACCTATAATTGGATTCTAAAAAGTCGGTTTTAGTTAATTGCCATAATGCAGCCTAAATCAGTCTAATTTAAATCATTTATCTTAGTTTAACACGTTTGCTTGTTTTGGATGACAAATTGGTCACAGACAAGGTTTTATCGAACGCAGTTAATATAACCTTCTTAATTCCACTGTAAACCAAAAATACTACACATGAACAGGTTCTAAAAATCTAATGATTAGTAAATTCAGTATGGTCAATTTTACATTCATGTCACGTTTTCAAAGGCCTTGGGGAAACGGCATTTCAGCTACAGCTGCGCATTATACACTGATTTAGATTACAATCGCCGGTAACAACTGCTTTTTGCATATTTTTCTATAATGCAGTCACGGCTATTGCACGCCGTGGTCTGGTGATTTTGAAATGGTCAAGTTAGCACAAACCAAACACTCAGCTTTGGACGCAGCTTAGCTCGAACTACTGTCAACGCCGCAGCGTCCATCAACGTCTGTCCGCATGCGCTACTGAAGTATAAATCGACCCTTTTTTCACTTTTTCACAAAAACGACCAGAAACGAGGTTTAACATTTACTATCAGTGTCTACTGAATTTACTATACGCTTATATTGCAGACCCACCAATCGCGTACACACAGCACCTAATATGTGATTACAGTTTTACGCTTTAGGTAATTTTACTCCTGCTAACCGTGTAGCTGTTCGGACTTCGGACGCCTTATATCCAAATACGTGGTCAGGTAGTAAGTAAAAGACTACTCTGAAAATCAACCAAACATACAAATTTAGGTTGACAACATCTCTGGGAAGGAACTTTACCCCTTTTAGGGGCAACTTGTTTCCCAGGGATGTCATATAACTTGGATTGAGATTAAAAGCAAGAGTAATTGGGTTGCACATGATAGGGGAAAGCGCCCAATTACGAACAGTTTCGTAATTTTCAGCTTCTTTTGATTGGATTATCTGTTTGGGTGTAGCTTTCTAGCCAAAATTTAAATGGCTAATAAATGCACGTGATCGCTTTAGACTGACTCAGTTTCAAGCCGATTGGTTGAATATTTGTAAAAATATATCATTTTTTATAAAAGTGGTTCATCAAAATTGAAAAACAACGGTGACCGAAGAAGAAATTATCACCGTACTTTGCCCCCAGGATTCTTGAGCGGGGAATAAGTTTTTAAAATAATTTTTACATCATCGTAAAGTAAATTTTATGCACTGTTCATCTACGTCACTTTCTTTATAAATCGCAAAACTTTCTCGCTGACATTTTTCCGAAAACCGCCATGTGGCAGAAAATTTTGATTGGTTTCGTAATACGAACGCATGCACTCAGAATTGGCACCCATTCGAGAACAGGGTCTCCTAATAGGAACCCATTACTCTTGGTAAGCAGTGTTCGTAGTAAGCAACCTTGGCTCACTCCGGGATTCTCGCCAGCTAGCGTGTTCGTATTTAGCCACCTTTTTGCAGCGTAGCGAAATTTGCTGATGCTGTCTGCTCAGTCACCAAGAGTACGGTGATCTTATTCAGCATCTTTACTTCCAATTAGGCGACCACCCGTTCTTTTTAGGGTGCCGTTGTACCGCTTAAATTTGGATGTGTTCGTAATTAGGCGCTTTCCCCTACTTGTATACAGCTGATTACCAAAAAAACAAGTAATTAGAGAAAGTTCCAGATTACGAAATATTTGAGTATCTACGGAAGCATATGATTGGATCGAAATACAAATTCGTGCTACTTCAGGTTAGTGTCACTCGTGAATCATCTGCATTTCCTGTGTGTACGGAAGTTAGTTTGCATGATATGCAAATTAAGTGCAAGTGTACTATATATACGCTTGCATTGTTCCTGCAAGTGGTTCTTTTGTAATTCCCGTGTACGGACACAGGCAACAAAGATTGTTGTTTCCATGCCCCGCGCTAGAAGATCCTCGACAAGTTCCTCCGCCTCTGGCGACGAGAAGTCTAGCGAATCTTCGAGAAACTCCAGCTCCAGCGGGTCAGTATCCGGGTGGTCGCAAACGTCCAGGTCGCGATCAAGCAGTTTAAGGGACACAGAAGGGAGTTTGGGCAGTGGGGTTCGGTGGAAAGCGAGCCGAGAGAGAGTTGATAGCCTCTCTCCAAGCTCGAACCAATCCGATTTCCCGCGCCCGCTTTAAATCAGGCACCACGTGAGCGCTCTCGAAACCTGTCCCCTGGAAGTCGCGGCGATGCCTCTCCAATGGAGCGTAGTCTTGGCCCGTCGGCGCTTCACGCCGTTCCGGAATCTAAAGCCTCACGTCTAAAAGGGAAGCGCAGTAACATTTCTCGCAAGCGCCTGCGGTCCCAGTGGTCTCAGGACGGGGTCGGTGCCAACTAGCGGAACTGAACAAGCCGTTTCCCGCCCAAGAGCATCCGTCGGCCCTCGAGAAGTTACTCCCCAAACCTCGAAGAAACAGACATCACTGCAGCTCAGCCCGTGGGCGCAAGAGCAGTGGGTAGCTCTAGCCCAAGCAATTGGCACGTCGGGGGAGGCGTTTTTGGAGCTGATCCTGCCGAAGGGTCAGAAAGAATTTGCAGCCGGCAAATTAGATTCGGCCCACAAGCACCTCATGTCGACTGAGCATAAGAGTGAGGACTCTCGGCTGAGGGCAGTCCAGAATTACGTTTTGAACGCGGCTGTGGGCGTGTGTACGTTTTACGGCGCAGCGGCGAACCAAGTCACGCAGTTGAACAAAAGGGAGAGCCGAGTCACTCCGGATCTGGCACTACTCGCTCACTCCAGCCAGGCACTTCCAAAAGCGTCTGTCGGCGGCCGCTGAGCACCAAAAGCTTGACACCACTCGTTAGATTAATAGTTTATTCAATATAACAATTAACCGATAAGGGTACAAAATCGCTGCACAATACGCCACGCCTGTCCACACATCCCATTGACCTGAATCAAATGGGTTAAAATCCGATTAGTATTCACATAAATCAAAAGCAACAATAAAGCACTCAGTTCTACTCATTTTCAAAAAAAATTTTCAAAAAAGAATCAGACCGCAGTTTTGATGCATTATCAATGAGAAAGGAAGCCATAGGTAGGTACGAATATTAAGCAACTATGGTTTTACATTTGCAGGAAAAGTAAATTAGGATCTATTAATGAACTTGTAATCGGGTTTTATACATATGTAAAAGTATAAGATTCGAAGGTTCGTGAAAGTTATACTTATGACTGCTAGTGACGACGAAATAACCGGCTGATTTATAACTTTACTTTTATTTAAAGTATTCTCCAGCATATTAATATTCTACTAAAAACAGATCATTAAAGGAAATAACCAAAAAACATATATAATTTACTTGTTAAGCTGGAAAAAAACGAGAAATAGTTTAAAGCAATAATGAGTTAATAATCATAATAATATAATAATAATCAAGTCCAAGCAGCGTCCAAGCGCCTAAATAGCCCAAATAGCACCATCTGGTGCAATAAGCGCTATTTTTAAGCCTACGAAAAAATAGCGCTTATAGCACTTTGATGCGCTATCGTTTTGCTATACGCGCTATTTTTTTATGGAATGGAATGGATGGATGGAAAGCCCTACAAACCCAACCCCGGGGGGTAAGCGCCTATTGAATTTTTTTACCATTCTAGGGGTTGCGTAACCAATAGGACGAAGAATGGAAAGTCATGTTGGGTAATTGCCTATAATTTTGACTAATAGGAGCGAGGGATGGAAAGCCCTACAAACCCAACAACCGGGGGGGAGGGGGGGTGGGCGCTTACTGAATAAATTAGCCAATAGCACAAAATAACGCCTAATTATCGCAAAAGCACCCTCAGGTGCTATAAGCGCTATTTTTCAAGCCTATGAAAAAAAATAGCGCTTACAGCACTTTGATGCGCTATCGTTTTGCTATATGCGCTATTTTTTAATATCGTCCATGAAAACACAAACAAAAAGCTTAAAAGAATGTTAAACTTCTTAATTTTAATTGAGAGATCTTATATGTACTAAAAAGTACAAAAGTTTTTAATTAAATAGCCGATAGCACAAAATAGCGCCTAAACAGCGCAAATAGCACCCTCAGGTGCTATAAGCGCTATTTTTTAAGCCTATGAAAAAAATAGCGCTTATAGCACTTTGATGCGCTATCGTTTTGCTATATGCGCTATTTTTTATATCGTCGACTAGAACACTAACAAAATTTTAAAAATAATTTTAAAATTATTCTAATTTATTGAGGGACCGTATACTCATTAAAAAGGACAAAAATTTTCAATAAATTAGCCAATAGCACAAAATAGCGCCTAAATAGCGCAAATAGCACCCTCAGATGCTATAAGCGCTATTTTTTAAGCCTATGAAAAAATAGCGCTTATAGCACTTTGATGCGCTATCGTTGTGCTATATGCGCTATTTATGCACTATTTTTTATATCGACGTCCAGAACACAAACAAAAGTTTTAAAATACTTTTCAAATTCTTTTTGTTTATTGAGGGATCGTATACGTGCTAAAAAGTACAAAACTTTTCAATAAGTTAGCCAATAGCACAAAATAGCGCCTAAATAGCGCAAATGGCACACTCAGCTGCTATAAGCGCTATCCAAGATCAGTATCACTATTTAAAGGGAAACTAACACAAACACCAATAGGCCAGCGTAGCTCAGTCGGTAGAGCGTTAAGCTAGCAATCTAGCAATGGGTGGTTCAAATCCCCCTGGCCATTTTTCTGTAGAAGTTTCATCTATATCCAAAAAAATAGCACATATAGCACCGTCGATAGCGCTTATAGCGCAAATAGCGCATATAGCACTCCCAAAAAGCGCTATAGCGCATATAGCACCTTCGATAGCGCATATAGCGCAAATAGCGCATATAGCACCCCCAAAAAGCGCTATAGCGCAAATAGCGCATATAGCACCTTCGATAGCGCATATAGCGCAAATAGCACCCCCAAAAAGCGCTATAGCGCAAATAGCGCATATAGCACCTTCGATAGCGCATATAGCGCAAATAGCGCATATAGCACCCCCAAAAAGCGCTATAGCGCAAATAGCGCATATAGCACCTTCGATAGCGCATATAGCGCAAATAGCGCATATAGCTCCCCCAAAAAGCGCTATAGCGCAAAAAGTGCTATTTCGATTTCGCTCACACGCGTTCGTTACCATACTGTGTAATAAAAAGAGTTAAGCCACACTACATTTTGTGGCAGCAGTATGGCCGCCAACGCCTCCAATTTTCTTTTCTCATGCCCGGATTATAGTCCGGAAATGGATATTTCGCTTTGGCTGACTAAAATGGACATGGTTTTGCGTGCATCCCGTGTCCGACTGCAAGAGAAGGCAAGGCCTTGCTTAGACATTTAAGTGAGACTTCTTTGTCACAATTTAACAAAAATGCGGATATCGAACAGCTCGATAATTATGATTACGTGACTGACAAATTACGTCATGTTTTTATTGATCCTGACAAAGCAGTGCTAGCGAAGCGAAATTTCCCTAATCGATACCAAAAACCGGCGAAACTCTCAAAACTTACATGACTAATTTAAAATAATTAGTACATGCCGGTTTTGCCTCTCGCTCAAATGCAGAAAAAAGCACACGATTTTAGACCAATTTCAAAAAGGGGCGCTCGATTTTAAGTTACAAGAAAAACTCTCTGACTGAACCCAAAACACCAGAAAAAGCGTTGCAAATTGCTCAGAAACACGAAGCGGCTAAAAAGTTTGCACAGCCTGCTTCAACTTTTGCTAATACTTCACACACCAATATGACCCTAGAAGCTACAACTTCTATTTTAGAACACTCCGTTCACCAAGTCTCATTCCCTTTTTAAGAATCAAAAATCTAAAAGCGGAGATACAAAATATCAGCAAACAACTTCTACAATTACGTGCTGCTCGATATTCACCCCGTTCAAGCTCAAAATTTCAATTTAATTAGTATTAGTCGCAACAAACACCTTCCCATTCGCCAGCGTCAGAACGCAATAATGCCAAAAGTTTAGGCGTATTCGCGATTTATCTCAGTCGCAATTCCGCGACCGTGGTCGTTCGCCTACACCTATTTGTTACAGGATGAATCATGAATTCAGGTAGTAGTAAGGATTTTACCAAGTCATGGTATGGTAGCTGTGATTGTTCGCCTACACCCGGTCGCTGCAGAAATAGTTCGTCGGGCTGGCGTCCAGAACGGAAAAATGATCGGCATTTAAACTACCGCTCCGGAACGCCACGAGGAGGCCGTCGCCGGGATCGTCTATAAATTTTGAGCCTCAACTGCCGGCACTTCTTTATTATGTTTCCGTTGAAATCAACGGATGTTTTGCAAAACTCTTGATTGATACTGGCAGCGCTATTTCACTCCTAACAACTAGCTTGTTTACAAAACTAGACTTACCTAATACGTTGATTCAAAAATCAAATTTAAGGTGGCGCTCTGAAAATTTGCGAGTGCTCCAAAAATTTATTTTCTTACCTTCATGGTTACATTGGAGTTTAGCAAAGTGCGCGGTACCAAATTGAGCATTTTTGCAAAAGGATTTGTCTCAATTAATTTTATGTGTCTGTCACGTGACTTGCGAAAACCCTATTCACAGGGCACATATAGCTCAAGTCAAACTCAATGAAATTTGACAATCTATAGCTCGTTTGAAAGATTTTTAAACGTCTAGGACGATAAATTTTTTGTTTTTTGAGTTTTGTTCTAGAATGAAAATTATAACGATTTATAACTTTTTGTGCAACTTTAACAACAAATATCTCGCTTCAAAGTCTATTCATTAAAAAATTGAAACTTAGTCAGTTTCTTTGGTTTTTTTCTATATTGTGTCCAAATTTCATGTCCTAACTCAAATCATGCAATTTGGAATCTGTGCCCTTTGGCGAAAAACCTTGGTTTTTTATGAGAAAGTTGCTTGGCTTGTTGCGTGTTTTTATTTTTCCAGCCGAAGGGTTTGATTTGACAGACCCCTGCTTCAACTTTGTTCGTCTATTTATCAAAAAGAAACTAATTTCTTTCTGAACACTTTCTGAACAACTTTTCTTCAAGAACCATAGATCGACTTTGCTCCAGAAGCAAATAATTTGCCAAGAAAACAAATTCTCGAAGCGCCACCTTAAAGCTGGTTAATGCTGATTCTAGCCCATTGAAAATTAACGGACAATGTAATTTGACTATTAAATTTTCTAGTTTGTGTCATTTTTACTTAACTGATAAGTTAAACTGTGATGGAATTTTGGGTTTAAATTTTTTCAGAACAAACATTGCCGTACTCGATACTAACTCCACACAACCTCGACTTATCATTGGGACTCAAAATATTGAACTCGTTCAAATGTATCAGATTCCAATAAAGGCAATAGCTCGCGCTGTTAAAACAATAAAGATGCCACCAAAATCAGACTTTCAATTTGTAGCAGAAATAAAACAAACTGAACATCAACCAGCTCAGTTTGATAGCGTGTTTGAACCCTCTATAGATTGTGTGATTACAAAAATATTCTTTTAGCCAAGTCTATTGATACCGCTACTAATCGACTTATTACTCTACAGTGCCATAATGTGTCTAAATCTCCATTTATTATTTTTAAAAACAATAAACTGAGCAAATTTATTCCACTGTTTTCTGCTGAACAACACCATATTTCAAACACTCGAAAACAGTATTATACAAAAAATGACAAAGAATTCGAAAATTAAGACATTAAAGTCACAAATGTCCAAACTTTTCTGCAACAAAAACTGAATGGACTAAATCCGATTTCAATGCTGCTTGTAATCTAGACAATCCAAATCTTTGCTCTGATGACAAACGGAGAATTACTAGTCTGCTTTGGCAATTTAAGCATCTATTTTCAAAATCGTCTGGCGATTTTGGTCGAACTTCCGTGCTTACTCATTACATCGATACGAAAGACGGTTCTCCAATCAAAGAAGGACCTAGACGTTTTCCATTTCATCAAAAATTAGAAACTGAAAATCAAATAGCAGACATGAAAAAAGCTAATGTAATCACAGACAGTAAATCATTTTGGCCATTTCCCATCGTTTTGGTTAAAAAGAAAAATGGATCAACCCGTTTTTGTATTGAGTTCAGTAAGTTCAACAAAGCTGCAAAAGAGATGCTTTTCCGCTACCTTTGATCGACGACTGTTTGGACCGTCTGGGCGGTGCTAAGTTTTTTTGTTACACTGGACTTAGCAAGTGGTTATTGGCAAGTTCCAGTGAGTAATAGTGCCAGAGAACGCCATTCAACGCCTTGCCATAAACCTATCCATAGATATTCTGGTCGTGGTTCGTACTTAAGGTTCGTACTTGAGAAAAAACTGCGTTCTGTAGTCACAAAAGTTTACATGAATTCACAGCTATGCCATTCGGTTTAACGAATGCGCCAGCAACTTTTCAGCGCCTGATGCATAACATACTAGATGGGCTACTTTGGGACGCTTGCTTAGTTTATTTAGGTAGACGATATTCTCATATTTGGAAGCAGTTTGGAGCAAACGCTAACTTGGTTAGCCGGTGTCCTCAAACGGTTAGAAAGCGCCAATCTCAAAGTGAAAATTACCAAGTGTAGATTTTTTGCGGAATAATCAAAGTTGATTATTTGGGTCATTCAATATCAAATGCTGGCATAATACCGGATGAAAATAAAATCAAAGCGCTAAAAGATTACCCGATGCCATCAGATTTGCATATTCTGCAAAGATTTCTTATCATAATCTCATACCTGCGACGATTTATTCCAAAATTGTCAACCATCAAACAACCGCTACACAAACGGCTACTAAAGAATAGTGAGTGGAATTGGGATAAGGACTGTCAGACAGCATTTGACAAGATCAAAGCCACAATTGAGCAGCCATATATTCTAGCCTTCAGTATTTTTTCAAGAGTTTATTGTAACGACAGATGCTTCAAACACAGGTCTCACAGCCATGCTCAGCCAAATACAGAAACAAAAAGAACAGCCAAGATACTTTGCCAGCAGAGCCTTATCAAGGCCTGAAATTCGCTACACGACCACAGAAAAAGAAGTTTTAGCAATAATCTTGGTTGTTGATTATTTTCGACCGAAATTATATAACAGCAATTTTACAGTTCGCACTGATCATAAGCTTTTGTCCATGTTACGCACTATGAAAAACCCCCCACGCGGATTGCAAAATGAATCAGTCGCCTGGAAGCTTACGATTATGAAGTAAGCCATATACCTGGCATCAAAAACATATGCGCAGACGCATTATCATGCGTAAACAAATGTATACCAACTAACACCGTATCGCCAACAGAAAGCCGTCTCGATGATCTTCCTGAGTGCTTCAGCAAAGATGAAATTTTGCAGGCACAACAAAATGATCGTGACTTAAAACCTGTGTACCAAGAAAAAGTAAACAGACTCGCCAAGGCACCCAAAGATCTGTGTAAAACTGTTGGGTCCTGTAGTAGAAAAATAAGAGTTCTGAAACAGTTCCGGAACCAAATCTGTGACGGACTGTAAGCAGATTTTAGATACAAGTTGAATTATAGTGCTCAGTGTTTCTACTACTGTTACAGACTACAAAATGAACACAAAACTCTTTGAAGTATATTTGTTTATTGACAGTAATATTATGATAAGCAAGATTATATAGCAGTATTATAATATATAGCAATTCGTATTACATAGTAACTAAATCATGTACATCGCTTACACTCAAAATAATGCAGTAATAAGTGAGCTGTAACAGTCCCACATTTTTCGCGCAATTGTTTACAGTAAGAGTAGGTTGTAGTTTTTGTGGGCATTTCATAACGTTTCTAAGTTAAATGGGCACCGAGGCAGGCTATTAAAAGTTCACATTTATGACATAGTTGCACTCGTTTCGGCTCTCGCGACCACGTAACTGGTTTGCTTAAATCATCGAGTTGACAAAATACACATCCAATGCTGTTACAGAGACTACAGTCAGTTTTTTTCACTCATTTTATGTATCAGTAGTCAAAACAAATGGATTTCTATTCGAGTCTATTCGTACATTAACATCCAATTCGCTCATACAAAATGCAACTAGAGGAGCATACGTTGGCTCCGCAAAATCAATTTTTATTTTCAAGAAACCGCGTGATAAGTGACTTTTATAAGGACAACCACTGCTGTGATCAGCTGTGCAATCAACGGCGAAAATGAAGCAGCCGTGATTCAAGTCGTCAGGCAAAAATCTCACCCAAAGTTTGTATAATTCAACGCGTGTAATGTATTCATATACAATTTAACACGATGATCGTATTTAGCGTTGATAACAGGTTGATTCACGGGCAAGGTGGTATCGTTTACAAAAACTTTGATGGTTTTAGCGCCCATCTATTCAAGATTATAGGGATTCTTGTCTAAAGCACCGTTAAAGGCAGCTCACAACCCCATCCACACATAAATGCGTTTTCGAATCTGTCCATTCAGAATTGTCCAATCCAAGTTTTGTTCTCCTTGTGCTATGCTCTTCACTCGAACATCATATTGTATACCAGGATGTTGGGTTCCAGATGTAAACAACGCACTATTTTGACGAGCTAATGCCTCTGCAGATAGTTTGAATCGAGGCACATACATTTTAGCATCCGTTAATGTTGATTGAAAACGAGCCTTCTTTGTCTAATAGACACATAGAAGGCTGTGCCTTGTGAAACTTGAACGTAATTTCTGTTTGCGCCGGTACATATCTTGTGAACATAGTGTTACAAAACACTCTAGTAAACAAAAAATCTTTGCGTTGCGTTTATTTCTTGCAATTTCCGGAAGATCATTTCATATGGCGTTATGGGCACTAGGGGTGTCGGGGTCCCAATAGGGGGGGTTTTAAAAGGGGGTTTGGCGCCGGTGGGTGGGTGAGGGGAGCTAAGAGCTTACGTCATCCATGGTAGTGCAACTGATTTAATGTAACTCTTTAATCAGAAATATACAATTCCACACTAGACCTACCGTTATTTTAATAATGGAATTTATTTTTAATATTAATATTAATATAAATACAATTCGTAAAATTATTTTAATTTAATATTAATATAAATAAAGTTTGCAATTTATTTTTAATTTAATATTAATATAAATGCGATTCCTGAAATATTTTTAATTTAATATTAATATAAATAAAATTATCAATTTATTTTTAATTTAATATTAATATAAATACGAAAATTTTCGATTTTTAATATTAATATTAATTTTAATATTAATATTTCCAAAATTATTGGTTTTAGCTAGTGCAAAAAACACAGACATTGCAAGCAAATACAATAATGTGCACCCTCGTTATAAACAGTATACTTCAGTGACGCTATAACGTTCTCGAGGCACTCTCTTCACCTTTACGATTCAACCTTCCTTAATCTTTCGCCCTTTTGTCGCTCAGCAGTCAGCACTATCACAGTTCCACCACATTTCCTGTTTCACTTTACAGGTGCGATGTCTTTGTGGTTCCAGCGTTTTTGTCGTTCTGTCATTATTATTTGTCGTTGTCCGAGCGCAAGATTTGGCACCCCACGTAATAAATACTCAATCTGGTCCATAAAACTTGGCTAGATTACACTAGTCAACTATCTAAAAATCACAGGGTTCTTCCTGGAAGTTCAGTTCTTTGTGTTACGTATCCCAGTACTGGACAAACTACCACATATGGACAGCTCCTTAGGGCAACGACATCGACAAGGTTAGTCATTCATGTGTGCACACACTCTAACGAAACTTAAAAGCAAGGAACATTGATCCACAAAGTTGCAGGGGTCTGGGGGCAGTAGCCACCAGAAAAAAAGTTGAGAAAAATTTTGATTTTTACGCCAAATTTGGTCAATTGGAGACCGGACCATAAAAACCATTGGGGGTGTTACGGATAATAGTGTCCCCCCTAAAATTTGTCACACCCGGACACCTTTCTATGTGGTCCCCCTCCCGGACACTTTTATCCAGATAAATGTGTCCGGGGGGACACTATTATCCGGATAAAAGCGTCCGGGAGGGGGGACACATTTATCCAAGAGGGGACACTTTTATCCATATAAAAGTATCCGGGGGACAATTACATCTAGATAATAGTGTGACACTTTTAGGTATCTAGATGAAAGTGTCCGGAGGGACAAATTTTTTTTTTTTGGGGGGGGGGACACTTTTATCCGTGACAGGGGGAGGGGAACCCTTGTGTAATATTTCAGTCGAAAAATTTTTTGTGGGGGGGGGGCGGTGAATCCCCCCATTTCCCCACCACCCCTGGCTACGCCCCTGGAGAACCCTACATTTACGGCACAAAAGAATCCTAGGGTTTATTCCTTTACCGGATTAAAGGGTTAATTTTAATCGGACTAAACAGTTTAAGAATTATGCTGAAAAATGCCAATCCAAAACCTCCAAATTAAATGGACTTAAATTTTATCACGCTGTTTTTTTAGTCGGACTAAACGGATTTAACTATAGCGTAAATTTTATCACGCTGTTTTTTAGTCGGACTAAACGGATTTAACTATGCACGCTAATGTTAAGCGGGTATGTTAATTTAGTCCAGTTTCTAGTTTTGGAATGGGGTCAGACTAAAATTAAACTGCTGACTTATTTTAACTCGTTTAGTCCAATTAACCCGATTTGCCATTTCTAAACCTCGGACTAAAATAAGTCCAGTCCGTTTGATCCGGTAAAGGAATAGGCCCTTAGTGAACAGTAAAACACCATCAGGGGATGCAGTGGGCGTGGGGGTGTCAGTAGGGAAATTCAGGGGGGATGAGACTTAAACAGTTAATTTTAAAGTTAGAAAAGGATGAAGTTAAAACTAATATCCTGATATTTTTATGGGCCGGTTTAGTCCATGCTGTCAAATGTGACCACCTTCACGCAATCGGTGTTCTTGAGCTTTTACTATAATTCAGAAAATTTCAAAACTTTTTGCCATCGCTCAGGCATATGTAACCTCACCCTATAGTATTAACATAGCAACCGTGCACCTGCCATACTTGAAGGGCGAAGGCTAGTACTAAACTACAACATTGACTGTATCTGACTGTAGAAGGCTGGGCTGACGGCTGACGTCGCAGTCGAAAATCTTAATGCGGCCACAAAAAAACTACTTCTGCGATGAAAAAGTCACATGTGTACATTGCTGAGTAAAGCTCAGTTTTTGTTATGTGGCAGTGGGTCCAAAATTTGGCCGCTAAACACAAAGATGTACACTTCCTGAAAAAAATTTAAAGTTCAGTTGACTAAAATAAACATGTCAGTTGTCAAGTACTGTAGTCCCGAATTGGCAGTTCATCACGTGGTTTGTCAACTGGCTCCTCTGCGGACGGCGGGTTAAGGGGAGGGGGGGCTACCCGGGTCAAAAATCCAAGTTCTCCAGTTTTGCTTATTTTCACATATTTTACTCCCCTAAGGCACCCCAACCTCAGATAAGAACAATTAAGAACACTTTTGGTTCATTGCGTTTGTCAGTGTATTTATATAGGCAAAAAAGCCTAATTGTAGCCCTTAGTTGGACAGTTTTAACACAAACCTCATCAAGCCAATCAGGCAGAATGTATGTGCAAAATCGTATGATCCGGATTTTTTATATGCATTTTCAATTCTATAATCGAGGCCAAAATGTGAAAAAACGACGTTTTTTGGGCCCGCCAAATTTGAGTGATTTTGCATTTGGCATCACTGCTCAGGCCATGGACAAAAATTTAAATAAATGGATCATAGAGGTTGAGACATGACATTGGGCTATCGAATCATACAAAAATCAACATCGTCAGTATTGACAAAAATTTCGGGTAAAGGGATGCTTTGCAACCACAAAAACTGTTTTTTTGCACCTATGATTTACAAGTAAAGTTGATTTTTTGGAAGCCCCGAGCAAAAAATTGGCAAAAGCATTGCTTCCAGTTTGTTACATCTGCGATGCGCCTTCCCTGGGGCTACATTGTGTGCAAATTTGAAGCGAATCGGAGAACCTAAAATTTTCACTTTTACAGGTAGTTCCCCCCCAATTAATCCGGCAAAGGAATGGGCCCCTTACTTAACACAATAATAATAATAATATCCATGCCAATGTGACTTCACAGGCTGGGGTTCGGGTTGAAAAGCGAACACACGAGCTACGCTGTATTTAAAATAATATTAAAATTGTATAAAATGCATTTTTAATATTAATATAAATGCAGCGTGTCAGTTTCTGCATAGGCATATACTTGTCTTGTATATGCCCAGCCGTTATTAAAAAGAATATTAAAAATAAAGTGCTTTTTAATATTAATACGGCCAATTTATTTTTAATTTAATATTAATATAAATACAATTGTTAAAATATTTTTAATTTAATATTAATATAAATAAAATTCTCAATTTATTTTTAATTTAATATTAATATAAATACAGTTTCTGAAATATTTTTAATTTAATATTAATATAAATAAAATTCTCAAATTATTTTTAATTTAATATTAATAAAAATATTAATATTAAAAGTATTTTAAATACTGACTTTTAATATTAATATTAATTATTAAAATAACGGTACAAAGAGGAGGGGCCAGAAATTAGGGGGGAAGGTTGACGGGGGAGGGATTTGGGTTGCGCTCCGATTTAGAAACGCAAATTTCTGAAAAAAAAAAAAAATATTTAAATTCTATTAGTTCTTCCGTCTCTTAATTTTTATCTTTTATTTCTTGCGTGTCGTCAGGGGGTGGTGCGGGGGAACAAGGTTTTTTTTTTAGTTGCTGACTATTATTTTTTTTTTGATTCTTAAGTTTTCCCTCCCAATCTAGCTCTTTTAAACCACAAAGTCGTTTAGGAAACACATCCACAATTTCACCGCTTCCTCTTTTCGCCATTATATAACTTCTTTGCGTAAATTTTTTTGCCGTGAAGTATTTTTCTTGCCGGTTATTTAGTCTTTTTATTGGCATTCAATCGCTTATTATTAGTATTTGGGATGGTACGTTTTGTAACCTTTTTCGATTGACCAATAAGTGTGTTTTTCAGTGGTATAGGCTGTCGCATCCATCCCTGTACAAGACAAAACCCTTTTGGCACTACCATTTTTCTTCTCTCAAATAAAAACTATTTTTATGTCTAAAGTTAAGCACAATTAGTGGCTTTTTATTGTTTTCAAATACTACAGGAAACAAGTTCTCATCCACAAATTTCAAATTAATGTTGCTTAAAACATCACAGTTTAAGGGAGTGTATATTGTTGTCCGTGGGTACAATACTGATTCACAGTTTAACGGAATTGTGGTGAGTATTGGCAAACAACTATTATTTAAAAATTGATTTTTTATTACATTACATGAAATATAAACATATCGACTAGCAGTTTGGGGAACATTGTATTGTACAATTGCAACTCTATAATCAGTAACATTCAAGTGAACCGGAAGGTTTATGTCGTTTGAACCGAGAATTGTAACCGTAAACTCCATTTTAGTCATAAAATAGTTACTTCTTTTTTATTAAGGAATTATTTCAACAACAGAATCTATTAAATTTCGATCTTTCAACCCGTGATAATGTATTTGCCGTTGTGGAATATAAGCACCGTAGCATTATCTAAGTAAAGACGCAAGGCTGCAAGTTGTTCTGGTTCGTAATTAACGGTATACTTGGACGTAAATTTCCCGAATAATGCGTCTAAATTTATAGGGTATGGTAGTTTTCTGCTGACTACAATGTTTTTTATGGCAATATTTTCGAGGGACCATTCTTTTTCAGCTTCTTTTAAGCATCTTAGCATCGCTCGTTGTGCCTTTTAAACAGATGATTGCCCAATACTTATAATTGTAAAATACAATTTTGGTAAAGCATTTATATTAACAGAACAGTTTATCCTTGCAGTAACAGTCAGATTTACAATGTTTGCCATCTAAAATCAGTTTTAACAGGTTCAAACTCACAGTCTATCAATTTACAAAACTATGGAAAATCAAATGGACGCTCTGTTTTAATATTTCTTGGTCTGACATAGTACGAGACTAGGGTAGATAATGGTGAACCTACAATACCATTATTATATATTACGTTTTCAATAGGGTTGATCTTTAAATTTTCTTTAAGTTTAGTTAACACTGCAAACTCTTTTTTTGTATACTTTCGGAAGTTCACTAATGATTGCATTACATAAATCCTTGGTGAGCAGTGCAACTGATTCTGTTACTGTAACCGGTGGGGAAACTGTTCGATTGGCAGTTTCTTGCAAATTTGGCCTAACGAAGTATACGTTTTGCCATTACTTTTCAGTTCAAAAAACACTCAACAAAGTTCAAAATTGAAGACCTGCTTTCTTTAAAACTTTCCTTTTACTATTTATTGCTTTCTTTTTGTTTGAAAGTTGTCGTAAAATTATCTTATATTTGCCAATCTTTGAACGGTGCCTACTATTTAATTGAATAGCATCATTGTAAAAAATGTTTGAGCATATTTCCGCGACTGCTCGTACAAAAGCAGGCTCAGATTTCAGCAAAATAGCATTCCAAATTTGCTTATTTGCTTATTTGGTTCATTTGACATTAGATATTTGAACAAAGTTCTATTATCACAAAGTACTCGAGACATTTTGGCTTCTCTTAACCTTCCTGCTTAAATTTATTTTATGACAATCCGGAAAATATTACTTTTTATTATATTGGCTTGCACATATAAATTGTTTCATCCGGAATAAGACCTTCACGAACTCTATACTGATCCTCTGAAGAAGGCTTCGAGTCAATTATTAAGTACCCGTACTTTAAGGAAGTTGCTTGAGTAAACGCGGACGCTAAAAATTTAGGCTTTTCAGGAAACATTTGTCTTCCTAACGTTTGAATAACTGATGCATCACGAATGTTTC
>JASANF010006907.1:0-18142 GCA_030248245.1 Trissonchulus sp. WLG1_4 | reverse complement strand
TATCAATTCTATAGTTATTTGTATTAACTAGAGTTATACGGTTGTATTGTAACATTTTATGATTCGTATTGAATATTAGTAGTTAATTAATGTCTATATAATATTAATACAATGTTAAGTTGGATTACGCCATTACTCATTTGTAGTTTTCGAGAAAGTTGTCTATATACAAATCATAAATAGATTGCGCGTGGAGAAATTTAAATGAAATATATACCTGTATGTATCTGTAGAGTATTAATACTTTATAATCTATACACCTGACCCCAAGTCCTGAGTGCTAGTAAGCGTCAAAAATGTTTTTCCGAATTATTCGCGCGAATAGGGTGCAGAAAGCACTGTCAGGCGACTGCTATTCTGACGCAAATCTTGTCCGCTTCATTTAGCAAGCTGAGTTTCCCTATTCGGCTGCAAAACTTGTCCCGGGTGATTGACAAGCTTATTAGCATTTTTCCGCTATAAGATCAGCCAAATTTCCTATTCTACCCACACTGCTGCCCTTGGTGAAAGGGCATTTTTATAATAATAGTATTAGGGGTATTTTAGGATGAGTTTAGGGCGAGTTTTGAGACCTGATTTCCGATCCCGCTAGCGGGGTTACCGAAAGCGGGGTACAGTCGTGAGTGTCCCAGTTTAATATTTTAATAAATTATTTTATTTGGTTTTAAAACTTGCTTTACTTTTTTAGATTGGTTGATGTGGGTTGATTTATTTTGCATAATTCAGAATTAGAGTCATTTGTTGTCGGTTTCCATTTTCCAAATAGTAATTTGTTGATTTCTGTCTGGCTTTGACCAAAATAACTTTGTCTCGTTTCTTCATGATCTTTACAGTCTTCTAATAAGTGGTGAACTGTCTGTATATCGCCACAATTGCATGCGGGTGTACTTTCTTTTCCAATTAGGTGCCTGTACCACCCTGACCATAAGGTGTGCCTTGATCTCAACCGAGCTATTTGGCCTTTTTTTGGAAGTTTTTCATAAGGTGTTGGTTGCAGTGGGTTGAAACCTGGGTGCGATTTAAAGTAACTTCGGCCTTTCTCACTTTTTTCCCAGTTTTTGAGCCACATTGAATTAGTTTTTTTCTTTATTAATTGTTTTACTTTTGCTGGGTCCATCGGCTCTAGTCCCTCTGGGTGTGTGGTCTCTCCTTCTCTTAGCAATCGTTGTGCTTCTTGATTCGCTAATTCATTTCCAGCTATGCCTGCACGACCCGGTATCCAGGCTAAAACTAGTCGGTGACCCTGGTATCGTGACCTGATTTCGTCCGCGCATGTTATTTCAAATTTTTGTATAGGACTTTTGGAGTCGGTAAAAATTGTTACAATATTGTAACAATTGTAATCCCAAAATATTTCACAATTGGATTTATATATGCACATTTTATAGGCTAATCCTACAATTGTTACGATTGTAACAATTGTAACGCTTGTGAAATCTTACAACTGTAACAATTGTGAAGCTTGTGAAATTTCACAATTGTTACATTTGTATGACTTGTAATGTTGAGCAACCGGGCCCTGATCTCTAGCCCACAAAAAGCTGTCGCCTCTTTAATAAAAATCTAGAGTGAATGAGAAATTATTGTAGGCTGGAAATTTTTAGTTTAAACTAAATTTGCCTTACGCTCAGCCTTGGCCGGAGAATTAGTTAGACTTGGAAAATTTTCTGTTAACTAGCGAAAAACCAGCTGTTACTAAAACGCCTGCAAGTATAACCTTATTAATAGTAATTTTTTGCCCAAGATTTTGCTATTTTTGAAATCTACACTACACACCCAGACGAAGCGTTTCCAGAGGTATTGCGGAGTTTCTAGCACGTCTGTGGGCTTAGAAATTTATTGAAGTTTAAAGTTCAGTCAAAATTTCAACTTTTTTGACTGTCAAATTTCTACAGTACTGTGCATTAAAAAGTTCCCTGTTCGTCGGCGTACGGCGAGCTTCATCTGTCGAGAAAAGTGACCAAGGCTGGCCAGAAAGTGACGAACAAAAGTTTTTTTAAAAAGTGTTCCAAAGTAGTGGTGGCAACCTAGTTTTTTTCGAAACTAGGTAAAGTAAAATTTTGCAAAACTAGGTAAACTAGGTAAAAGTACCTAGTTTTTACCGAGGACCCCCCTTCCCTCACCTGGGATCACATTTTGGGGAGGGGTCTTCTCTCATATTCACACCCAACTATATGTGTGTGTGGTTCTACACATGCAAACATACAAGTTCAGGCATTTATTGAAATATTAATTCAAAACTAGGCTTAACTTTGCTATTATAGTGTTTGACTAAAGATTTTAGCCTTTTTTGGCTTTTTTTTGTAAAATGTTTGTTACTGGTCGGCCCAGGGCCCGCCGGGTCGGTGGCGGGCCGCGGGGCGAAAATTTTGGCTCGCCGGGGCGGGCCGAAAATTTTGGCGGGCCGAGGCGGGCCGACACCCCAAAAAGGCGGGCCTGGCCGGCCTGGCGCGGCCCGTGGCGCGCCACCGGCCCACGAAGGCGCTAAGAAACTCTAACGTGGTGCCGTATCGGCCCAAATGTATTGTCCTACACTAATAACATTGTTGCAAATTTGCCAACTTATTGGCCAACTTGGCCAAGTTGAGTTGGCCAATTTAATTTGGCCAACTTAAGTTGGCAAGTTGGCCAAGTTGGCCATTGAAGTTAGCCAAGTTGGCCAGCAGAGTTGGCCAAGTTATTTCTTTAACTTGAACTAGGGCTGGGCACGGTTACACAGTATGAACCGTGTATACGCGTGTAACCGTGTACACGCTAAGCTTAGCGTGTACACGGTTAGGGGTCACTATCCGCGGTTACTTAGCGGTTACAGCGTGTACATTTTTAGACACAGTAACCGCTGATACTGTAACCGTTTACTCTAAACGGATAGTGTAACCGGTTACTCTAAACGGATAGTGTAAACGGTTACTCTAAACGGATAGTGTAACCGGTTACACTATCCGTTTTCCGATTTCGTGTACCCGTTAAGAAAAATGTTCGTTTGGCTGCTGGATTTATGCAAATTATCCTACAATTGTGCGCAAGTGCCTATGCCTGTGTGTTACTTTATATCCGCATGTGTGTGCAAGCTATATTCTTCAAGATATATAAAGGCATTTATACTGACAGCTCAGCATTGTCCCAGTAGCTCATATGGTAGCTTGCTGGTCTGCAGATCTAGATATGGGTGGGTGGTTCGTTTCGTATCTTCCCTGGATCATTCCAGTGGGTTGATGTTGTTTAGTAAAAATTCCCTTCTGCTTCTTGACGTTTAGTAACCGCGTAACCGTTTAGTAACCATGTAACCGTTTAGTAACCGTGTAACCGGTTAGTAACCGTGTAACTGTTTAGTAACCGTGTAACCGTTAGTAACCGTGTAACCGTTTACACGGTTAGTATCCGTGTAAACGGTTACACGGATACTTAGCGTGTAAACGGTCACACGGATAATTAGCGTGTACACGCGGATAATTGCAGTAACCGTTAGCGTGTACACGCGGTTACTTGCTTTCAAAACTAACCGTGTACACGGATAGTGATTTTGTAACCGTGCCCAGCCCTAACTTGAACATCCGATCCTTTCACCACAAGACCAGGACGGTGTGCCCCACCGGATGTGCCCTCAAAATTTTCTAAAATAATTTTTAACGTCTTTTCAAATTCATTCATTTCTCATCATCCCACATTTACAGAACAGTTCACAACACTTGACATTTCTTCGAAACAAAACTAACTATGTATATATGTACATCAACTGATTAAGTTGGCCACGTAGGACACTACACTTGCGTCGTCAGATTAGTCAGGTTGTTATTGCAGATGAACAGGTGTTGAACGTCCATCCATTACGACTGTAGTGTATTGGTGATAAGTTTAGAAGATTAGCCCCAGAATCTCGAACAATGATTGAGCGGTCGCAAAACGTCATTATTGATGAAAACGACTGATATGTTGAACTAGATAAGAAGAGGAGGTATGTGTTGTTTTGGTGTAAAAAAAAAGCAAGGGCCCGCGCGCCAAAGAAAAAAACACACCACCCCAGCCACCCAGCGAGTAGACAAAAAAAAAATAAAAACCTGTTGTGCTGTGGCACAACAGGAAAAATGCCCTACGGGACGGTAATAACATAATAGGCCGATAGATGCTCGTTCGCTTTATTTTTTTAACGTTCCTGAAGCCGAAAAATAACCTGCTAAAAGTATGGAAACTAGACCGTCCGGAGTAAGCAACAGGCCGCTTGCGGGAACCACGGTTGTGTTAATAGCTTCGGGATAAATGTAAACGACGTTACTTGAGTTATTTCAACAGTTGGAGTATATACACAGATAGATCCACATAACATTGGTTTTCACTTTTCAGTATTACATTAACTTGGTTTGGTGGTATGTCCATTCAGTTGTAGCACATCTTTCGTTGGTCAGTTGGCATGTCCTATACAGAAGGTATAGCTGTACAACCAGCCGCTTTTAGAAAAACTTTTCAGGGGCCATAATTTTTTACACGTTAGTGGTACAATAATAATTTAAACGTCATTGGAGAGGAAATTGTTATAGCTTTCAAATGATGGGTCACATGACCCTATGACGTAACGTTTAACGTACGTCAAAATTTAGAAAGTGAAATTTGGACTTAATTTCAGGAAGTTGAGCCATCACATGATTATGTCATTTAAAAGGGCTAAAAATGGTCTTTCCAATGACATGATTTTCATCTTTCTACTATATTCATAGCATAAGTTGTGGCCATGTTTGTGGCTAACCTCCACAAATAACTAACTACAAATAGCTTGTCGCGGAGGATTCTGCGGAGAACTCCATTTTACGCCCTTTTAAACTCAAATTCACAGCATAGCAGTGCAGTATGAAGCATTAACGTATCCTTTAGACATTTTAATGAAACAGATGCCACGTACCGCATTTTCAGTAACAACGTTTAAACGTTGTTTGTAGCAACAGACAAATAACTCCATTTTACGCTGCGTATAACTTTGGAACCAAGCGACTGCCTGAGATTCGAAAGCTAAACGTCATATAATGCCACACATGGTTCTAACTGATACTTCAATGTGGAGTTGAGAGTTTCATTATCATTATGAATAGGATAGTGTAAGTATATTAACAAGTCTAGTGCGTCTAGTTTAGACTAGGTTGACCAGATGCACAGCATGAAGTCATTTAATATTGATAAAAACTTATCCATGTGAATTTTTGTGAAGCGACTTCATCTTATGCAGTATTGCAAAAAGGTTTTTAAAAAAGATTTGATGAACTACTAGCATCATACTCACAAGTTCTATGTTTATATTGAGCAAGAACACGTGTAATTGCTCAATGTAAACGTTGAACTTGTGAGTAGGATGCTAAATAGTGCATCAAATCCTTTTCAAAGTAATTGGAATAGACTGATATTATCTTTAAAGCGTCGATAACGCGTAAAACTAACGTTAATGGAAAATTTTTTAAAAATTAAAAATCCATGCAGTGGCAAAATTTTGTTGCGCATCTGGTGGTGCAAAAAGCAACTTTCTAACTAGGCATGGGCACGTTTAAACGGTTTGAACCGTTTAAACGCGTTTAAACGTTTAAACGGTTTGGAACCGTTTAAATGTTTACGGGTTCAAAAAACGCGGTTTTCGAACCGTTTACCGTTTAGTACGCTTAAACGTTTAAACGCGTTTAAACGTTAAACGTTTAAAAGTTTAAACGTTTAAACGTTTAAAAGTTTAAACGTTTAAACGTTTAAACGCGGTGAACGTTTAAACGTTTAAAAGTTTAAACGCTTACATGTATAATCGGTTAAACGTTTAAACGCGTTTAAGGTGGTAGTAACGTTTTCGACAGTTTTGCAGGAGTAACACTAGACAACTTACGATTAAGTTTCAATCATTAATTTATAGTACGCATACTAATTTAGGAAACTATAATTTATTATGAGATAAATGCTTGTTAAAATAGCTTGAAACAATCATTTTTACTTTTCACAGAAAATATTTTTCAGCCAGTTACGACAATTTTTTGTAAATTTTATGTTTAGCTAAGCCAAAGTAGTAGCTAGTCAAAACGGCCGTTTATTGAAAAAAGAAAAAAATGACACACGGGCATGTCAAAAACCTTCAATTTAGATGCCAAAACTTATCCTTCCGCTTTTCACTTTTTGAGATTACGTCACGTTTATGTAACATTTCTTTTTGAACTAAAGTACATTACACAAAAGTCCGCAAAACTTGACAACTACTAGAAGGATTTTGTTCAAAATTTGGGATAGATAGGGACACATATGTGTCTACTTTATACTAAAATTTCAAAAATTTTGTTTGCTTAAATTTTGCGTTACATCAATTTCATTCACAGAAATCTGTAAAAATGTACTTCCGTGGACTAAATCTCAAGTCACGATGTTGCAATCTTTTTATGCGTTATTTCACATGTTTTTTAAACAATTTCTGATGTGCCAATGTTTTTATTTTTATTAATTTAGCCTATTTCATGGAAAAATTGGATTTAAAAATTCGTGTATTTTTCAAAATTCGAAAAAATTTAAAATTAAAGGTCCAAATATAAATAAATATAATACAATATATAAATACAATATAAATACAAATATAAATGCACCAAACTTAGCATCAAAATTCACCCTGTTATTGGCTATGTTGGTGTAAAGAATGAAATGATTTCGAGTTACACTGTCAATTTTACAAGCAAAACAAGAAAAATGCAAAAATTCATGAAATTTGACTACTTTGACAGTGTCTGCTGACTAGCTTGCTACAGATTTAAGCTAGATAATGTGCATAAGCGTAGTTTTAGTCAAGTTCTTTAACGTGATAAAGAAAGCTATTGAATTCATTGAGTCAATCAAAAGTTATAGCACGTAAGAAAAACTGTCGAAAACGTAACTACCACCTTAAATGCTCACTTATTCAACCGTTTAAGCGTTTAAACGCGTTTAAACGCTCACTTGTTTAACCGTTTAAACGTTTAATCGGGTTTAAACGCTCACTTGTTTCATCGTTTAAACGTTTAAACGCGTTTAAACAATCACTTGTTTCATCGTTTAAACGTTTAAACGCGTTTAAACAATCACTTGTTTTACCGTTTAAACGTTTAAACGTTTAAACGCGGTTAAACGTTTAAACGTCTAAACGTTTAAACGCGGTTAAACGTTTAAACGTTTAAACGCGTTTAAACGTTTAAACGTTTAAACGTGTAAACGCGTTTACGTTTAAACGTTTAAACGGTCAAAAACTTTTACAACCGGAAAACGCGTTTAAACGTTTAAACGCGTTTTCTCATCTGTAAACGCGAGCGTTTGAACGTTTACACATTTTGTAAACGTGCCCATGCCTATTTCTAACATTTTCCGTTCCAAAGCGATGATCGTTATTATGTTTTTCATGAAAATAAGGATAATATAATACATTTAATAAATACAATTGCTAAAATATTTTTAATTTAATATTAATATAATTAAAATTTTCAATTTATTTTGAATTTAATATTAATATAAATACAATTCTTGAAATATTTTTTATTTAATATTAATATAAATAAAATTCTCAAATTATTTTTAATTTAATATTAATAAAATTATTAATATTAAAAGTATTTTAAATACTGACTTTTAATAGTAATATTAATTATTAAAATAACGGTACTTGTCACCCAAGGTTTTTCTTCAATTTTTCCCTGCATACAACGTATTTTTCTGGTTTATTAATCCCCATTGCTCAATTTTTGGCACTTTTTCTATCTAAATAAGTTAAAATTTCGAAATAATATCAATTTAGCCAAAAAATGTGCTTTGTCAAAACTTCTATGTAAAAAGTCAGACAGCTATTTTTCTACAAAAATACGAGCATTTAGTAGAAACAATGACACTCACATAACAGAATCTGACTCTCTGAACACGATGAATGTAAAATTATCACAATCGATTAAAGTTTAGGTATTATATTAATGTCTAAAAGTTAGATTTATAACAGTTGTGATCAATTTTATCAACACGTACGTGCTGCTTTGATTCCACTAGGTAGTTAGGTACCATCTCGGGCTAATTTCTAGTGCGCTCCAGCTGTATGAAAATTTGCTCATTAATATTTATTTTTTTCTAAAAGCTGATTAACGAACTCCTCCGATTTTCAAAACTAGATTTCAACAAGAGTTCAGAATTATTGATGCTACGTGCTATTATTTTTTAAAATATCTAAAGTACCTCAGGGTGCCCTCAGCCCACAGCAAATATTGCAAATATTGCAAATAAAATAATTGCATCGAGTGACACAGTAATCTCACGTTGTCGACGTAGATAAAAGTTTGCCACGATCAGATGGTTAATAATTTTTCCTTAAACCCTTTGGATGACCCATTGTGTCCCGTTTGGACCTGTACTTTTGAAGGCTAATAATGTGCAATGTATCAACCGCGCTACAAAGCTGAAAAGAAGGTGTCATATTCCTTTCATTATATATAATATATGCGGTCTGTGGTTAAAATACATCGACAAATTGAAACGTGCACATTCAATGGATTCCATTGAATGGAAGCATTATGTCCGGTACGTGATATGTTTGCCTTCAGTATTTCACGTAACATTCCCACGGCTACTATTTCCTTAAAATATCAAGTTACCTAGGTACACGCTGAGCCGACAGTTATTTTCAGTTATGCGCCTAACTGAAAATAACATCAGTTTTCACGCTTACCTGAAAATAAAATCAGTTTTGACGCATAACTGAAAATAAAATCAGTTAACTGATTTTAATCAGTTTGGTCCACATCAGTTAAGTTATCAGTTAAAGTTAAGGCTGAAAATGATTTCAGTTAAAGTTAAAGTTAAACCCTAATTCCGAGAATTAAATCAGTTAGTTTTCCGTTAACTTTAACTGATAACTTTTTTAAACTCAGTTAACGGCTATATAATGTTAATGTATCACCCTACCCCCGATTCTCGGAGCGCCCCCTTAAACTGCTTAGAGTGATGGAAAAGCACGAAATATGTAAATTTCACATGTTTCAGCGCAGAAAAAAGTATCTAACTCCTGCAGGAATTTTACAATTTTTTGTAAACAGTAAATACCTATAATTATGCATGAGTATCGTAATTTTCTGCAGCTCCGAAACGTGCACATTCAATGGAAGCATTATGACCGGTACGTGATATGTTTGCCTTCAGTATTTCACGTAACATTCCCACAGCAGAACTGAAATTCCTTAAATCAGTTACCTAGTTACACGCTGAACTGACATTTTATTTTCAGTTATGCGCCTAACTGAAAATAAAATCAGTTTTGACGCTTAACTGAAAATAAAATCAGTTTTGACACATAACTGAAAATAAAATCAGTTAACTGATTTAAATCAGTTTTTGGAGTCCAAATCAGTTAAGTTATCAGTTAAAGTTAAGGCTGAAAATAATTTCAGTTAAAGTTAAAGTTAAAGTTAACTCCGAGAAATTAAATCAGTTAAGTTATCAGTTAACTTTAACTGATAACTTTTTTAAACTCAGTTAACGGTAATCAGTTAACTGAAACATCCCTACCCCCGATTCCCGGAGCGCCCCCTTAAACTGCTTAGAGTGATGGAAAAGCACGAAATATGTAAATTTCACATGTTTCAGCGCAGAAAAAAGTATCTAACTCCTGCAGGAATTTTACAATTTTTTGTAAACAGTAAATACCTATAATTATACATGAGTATCGTAATTTTCTGCAGCTCCACAGTTTGGAACGGAAAAGTTGATCAATATGACTGTTATGGTGAAAAAAATGCAAATTTTTACGCCCAAACTGTCGGAAATCTAAAATTTTAGATCATGGCTGGTTTTTATCAGTTGTGGCGTGCGACAAAATAAAAAAAAGTTGCAAAAAGATTAGTATTAAAACCAAACTACAACCAAGCGTGGCAGAAATACTTAAGGGGGCGCTCCGGGAATCAAGGATTCGGGCCGTATTTTTCAAAAACAGCCAAAATGACCTATCATTCTTGAAGGAAAGTTGCCCAAAACACTATTTCTGATGTTTTGACGTGCATATCTCCATAGCAAAAAATTTGAAAAAATTGGACAATTTACTAATTTTATTCGACTTTTACACAAATTCAGCAAGCAAGCCAGTGCATCAACGCTTTTTGAAGTTTTCTAAACAGACGAAACGTAGACTTTATTAGTCGTAATGAAAAATTAAAACAATATTATTGCGTTTTGTGCAAAAAAATTGCACAAGGAACCATTTTCAGAAGCAGCAGACTCAAATATAGGCTGTGTGAATACAAAACCAATTTTTCGGCATTCGATTATAAAATGCTGGTAAGATATTTTTCCACAAAATTTTGCACAATTATAGCCTTAGGCTCTGCGCAGTTGAACAATTTTTAGTTTTTTAAAATAAAGATTAGAATATTTTTTATATGAATTTTATTGCTCAGAGTTCGACTTCGAAAACACATAATGACATTTTTTATCCAAATCCGACATAAATGTTAAAAACCAAAATAATGTTCAACTAGAGAAGCACATAAGCTACATTTTGGTATATAAAGTGTGACTATACGCAAAATATAAATAAAAATTACAAATTTATTATAAACCAATATGTAATAACTTTGTAATTTTTATGTCACATTTTTGTAATTTCACTGTGCAAGTTTGTGATTTTTTTGTAACTTTTTTGTCATTTTTTGTAATAAATTTGTAATTTTTTTGTAATTTTTATATAATTTTTTTTGTAATCTGAGTGCAAGTGTAATTTTTTTGTAACTTTTTTGTAATTTTCCTTTGAAAACATAGACAAAACTTTTTGTAACTTTTTTGTAATTTTTTGTAACTTTTTTGTAACTTTTTTGTAACTTTTTTCCCAGGTGACGATTTTGAATATTAATGGCCAGTATGTCTACAAATCGGCCGAATTCTGTATAAAAAACTAGTTTTTTCTAAAAAATACTAAAATGTTTTTGTACCATTTTTGTAATTTTTTGTAAATTTTTTGTAGTTTTTTGTAATTTTTTTGTAACTTTTTTGTAACTTTTTTGTAATTTTTTTGTAACTTTTTGTAAGCTGATCCCAGTTGACAATTTTGAATATTCACGATTAGTATACCTACAAATCGGATAAATTCTGTTTAAAAATCCATTGTTGCTAAAAAATATATACACATAATACGCTGCGGGAACGGAAGGCTCAGAATTACTGGCGTTGAAGACGGGTTTTTTCTTAGTTATAACATATATATATATATATATATATATATATATATATATATATATATATATATATATATATATATATATATATATATATATATATATATATATATATATATATATATATATATATATATATATATATATATATATACATATATATATATACGGTTGGCGAGGAAGTAAACATTTATACTTTAAAATATAGTAGACAATTCCACATGTCATTCAAGTAACGGCGTCGCGAAGTGGGCCCACACAGGGAGAAAAACGGCGTCGAAAACGAGTGCGAAACGAGTCGCAAAAGAGTGTGAAATCTTTCACACTAGATTCTGAGAGCAAGTTCAAACTACTTTTCGACTCTTTTTTGACTTTTTTCCGATGATTTCACACTCGTTTCTGACTATTTCACACTGGATTTCCCATGTGGATGACTCATGGTTTCCCTGTAAGGGGAGCACCCACGTCAGCGTGTTGCCCGGACTCCGTCGGATAAAAAATTTGTGACGCAAGGGAGGAAACAATTAAAGAGATACCCCCAATTTTGAGCTCGATAAAAAATGTTCTTGAAATTTTTAATTTTTTCGAAAAATATTTTTCTAGAAAATTGCACAGTCAACCATAAATATATACTATTACTGTGCGATGGTGCAGGTTCGGCGTATGGGGGGATTAAAACACATTTTTTTTTACTTAAAAACACTTTTTTATACACAGGGTTTCGGACGCGCTGAGTTCATTTTGAGCACTTTTCAAGCGAAGCTTATTTCCAAGCTCTACAAAATCACATATCAAACTTTTTTCTCTGCATTACTAAGTTCATGCAAATCAAAAAATAAACGTATTTTTACCCCAATTTTGGGGGAAAAATACGGTCGCGGGGAAAAATACGGCTCGATTCTGAACCAAGGAACGCAGACCGTCATGAAATTCAACTCAAACTTACTCAATTTTTTAATTTAAACTCGCACATAAAAGAAAAGGCCACTGAAATAAATTGAAGCCCCATTAACACCACAACTATATTTATACTTTTTACACTACACTCTTTTTGAAAAGGTTTTCAAATTTTTTTTGCGTTGACGTATTTTTTTGCTGTAAACTGAATCATTTGACGTGAACATTGTACCGCGGAACGCTGAAATTTGTGGCAACGCCCTGCTAGTAGTCTTAAATTAGTTAACTTTCCCTTCATTGCTGTCGATATTCAAATAGTGTTGTACCACAAACTGTTCCCAGATTTTGTATTTTAAAGTGTAAATAACCAATATTATCATCAGTGTCGCAGCTTAGGCATATGTGCGTCTGTATGTGTGTTTGTGTAGCTGAGCTCATCATTTGAACACCCTTGTGTAGCTGGAACCGCTCTGTAAGCAGTCGTTGGTTGTAGTACACTTGGAAGCCGTAGCACCTTCCTGTGCTTACTTTTTTAAGCAAATGAAGTTGTTTTGGTTTAAAAACACAACATGAAGTCAAAAAGTATCCGTATTTTTCTTCCCCACAAATCGACCAAAAATGGGAGGTGATAAACTATGGCTCCCGTAGGCGCCAACCAGGACCAATGGAAAAGAACCATTCTCAGTTTGAAAGAAGGGTAGTTGACTATGCCATATGCGCAGCTAGTGTCGCAAAACAGCTAGCCTCCGCGACACGAAAAGCTTGTGAAAATTTTGTTCGCCCTTGTAAAATGATTGGGTAAAAGTATTGGGTGCATGCTTTTGTCAGCTTCATATTTTGTGCTGAAGACAGATCATGACTAGGTATATAATACGTTTAAGTAATGTAGAACTAGTAGTGCTTCCTTTGTATGTATTCAACAGGCATATACCTACCTGTTGGGGTTTTTCTTGGAAGGGGGTGTATATATTTTACCCCATGTTTTCGATCGTATTTTTTACCCCCTCTGACTATAGTGGGTCAAATTTTGTCAAGTAGAGACTATATATCGGGAATATTTTTCGGCCGGGTAATAAGACCCAAAGGGGCGACCCTTGTAAAGATTCACTGGGAAAAAAAATTTGGGGGGTTCCCTCCCCCCTGGGTACGCCCATGTATGCGGTTACGCAGCTTGCGGTTACGTTATTTTTTCTATTGGAAAAAATTTCTGATACATACATCTCCAGTTGACCAAATTGGGCCTAATAATTGGGAAAAAGCGCCAATTTTTTTCTGGAAACTAGCAGCCCTCAGACCCCTTCACCTTTTTAATTTAGTAATCTTGCGTTTGTAAGGCCTTTTATGCGTTTTAAAATTGCTAAAAAGTGCCTTTTCACCCATTACAAAAAATTGAAAAGTCATTCCCTCCCCGGACATTTTTTCCTAGGTACGCCACTGATACGTACGTACCTCTAGAGGTATAAAAACGCGTATATTTGCTTCTATCATCAAGGGGGCAAAACTATGCAGCTCGCTTTTACTAACATCCAAAACCACACTACTCAGTTTAACAATATAGCAGCAGATAAAAGGCTCGGTCTTAAACCGCAGCCACAACAAAACCAGAAAAAGCGAAAACCAGGCCGGCATCCCGGCGTCGCCTGACCAGCTTATGGTAGGCAGATTTTAGCAGGGGGGGGGGGATGACACTCCCCTGGGGGTCTAAAGAAAAACGTCCACGTTTTGGATGGGTAAAATTATTCGGTTAATTTAAATGCTGAAAACGAGGTTGAAGCAGGTCGAACAAACTTACAATGTACAATACTGTGCAATAAAAAAAAGTTCAATATATACCCAGCATCTCGCAAACTCAGTTCAGCAGGGTGGTTTCTATACTTTTCTTATCTCATGATCTTAAATCTCTGATTTAAAATTTGTCAGATTAGGTAAAACTGTGAGTTCATTTCTATCAATCAATTCAAGCGTTGTCGTTAAGCGTCTACGGATACTGGGGATACGGAAACCGAGAGTTTAGCCGCGGCCACGGGGTAGGGACAGTAGACTCCATGCGCCCGGGAATTTGGGGTGAAGTAGTCCAGCTGATTGGGACAGTATTGAGGGGGACAACCACGCCGTCTTGCAGTAAGAAGGTCGCGGTGACTATTGTTGGCTGAGAAATGGCCGGTTGGCTTGGTGGGGCATACTGGTTGGGCCATGACTGGGGGTTGGGCCATGATTGCGGTAGTGGGACCAGTTGGTTGGTCCCCGGTTGAGTTGGCAGCGATGGTTGGCCAGGCCCCAGTTCGACTGGCGGCGCTCGTGGGCTGGGCCCCAGTTCGACTGGCGGCGCTCGTTGGCTGAGCCCCAGTTCGACTGGCGGCGCTCGTTGACTGGGCCCCAGTTCGACTGGCGGCGCTCCCCCTGAAGCAGTAAAAATAGAATTCCCTAGAATGCAAGAGTAGGAATTATGGGTACTAGCCCAACCTGCACTGATTTGGTTCTGGTTCAGTGTATTCACTGCAACCTGCTGTTGGCTTATCGCTGTTGGTTGTGGCGCTAAGTATCTGATGGGTTGGCTAAAACTCGGGGGTGTGAGGTAGGGGCTAGCTCCTAACCCAAAACTGTCTTGTGAGTTGCTTGCAAACGGGGTGTTCGTGCGGATAGGACAGGTCAAAGCCTGTTGGTTCATACTTGTTTGTACCTCAACCGCACATGCGTACCCCGTCTGAGACGGCGGTTCTGGACACGGCGTTTCAAGTAACGCCTGCCGTGGCCTCTGTCCTATTACTGGTGTACTTATCAGTGTACCGGGAGTAGGAATTGTACTGGCTCGGGTTGTAACCGTAGCTAGTTCTGGCGAGTGAGTGTGTGCTAATTTAGGCTCGGTAGCGACTTGACTAGCTTGGGGCTCACTTACGCTAAGCTCGGTGGTAACCACTCGAGACACACACATCGAAACACTAGGAGCGTCCGATTGGGAGGAGGTGCATGCTTGAACGACTGAACTCACTCTTGGTTTAGCTTTCGCTTTTGAGCGTCGTTTCGGCCACTTGGGTCCTTTCACCGATTGCTGATAGCGGGCTTTGGTCAGTTTCCGCTTGCACAGGAGCAGTTTCGGCTCAAACCGTCCCCACTGCTCAAGAAGGACAGTTGTACCCACCACCGACAGATGGAGCGGGTTGTCGTAGAGTTCGGGGCGCGGCGATTTGTCGCTTGAGCGGAACAGGTGGAAATCAAGCGGCATATACGTGAAGCCAGTTTCGGCGCATGCCTCGAGCATATACCCCGTGTAGGCGCTAGAGGTCGATTCTGGCAGGTCATACTGAGTTTGCGGTGTCACGCCAGACACAAACACTCGCTCGCTCATGTGGCCAAGAGAGGTGTTGAGAGCCGCCATGCCATCGCGCCAAAACAACTCGCTGCGCAGAATGTCAATCGTGCCAAAGTTCACAATGACATAGGCGTATGAATTCGGGTCGACATTGTGGTGCGCCAGCAGCCGTGGAATGTCCACAAACGTTGCGCCACCGGACGCGATGACATCGCCGGCTTCGAGCCGCGCGAAGTGACGCATTTGCGAATTGGACAAGATCAGCCCCGTTTTGGGCAGATCCGAGAGCATGCGTCGTTGACACCAATCGCTTAAGTCATTCTCTGGTGAACAGGGGGTGCCGGTCTGTAGCTCGTTGACAAAACTAGCAACCACCTTTCCCCACCGGTTGTTGCCACGGAATTCATTGCCAGCCATCGCATGCGACTCAGTGCAGGCCGTTTGCCAATGCTCACATTTTCCCACTGCCAGAAAGATTGTGTTGGGCGGGGTATTTAGAGCAAGCGAACGGAACTCCGGATGCTGCTGTGCAGCCAACCGAAAGATCGCAATTTGGACTTCTTCTCGGACTAACACCCAGGACGCGGTGGACTGTGGCACTTCAATGGCTTGGCCAGATCGGGAATGACCACAAATTTGAAAAACTTTTGAATTCGTAGCAGTTGTCATTGTGAAACATGCAAGTGCCAACACTAACAAACAGAAAAGATATGACATGGGGATGAACAAATTTGTGACATGCGAACAGGCTTGAGTTGTTTTTAGTGTCTGTTGAACCGCTTTGTTAGTTTGTGCCTTATTTTGACTGCGCCAGCGGAAACGGCGTCGTGTTGGCACGCCTTTGGCGTCACCATTTTGATCAGCACTCGGCGCAGTGCCTGTAGGCACCAGTGTGTCAGGGGCCATTGTTGTGCAATTGAGAGGGGTGTTTGATGTTACTGCGTGATCGTCACCAATGAGATCAGTAAGGTCACCTGCAAGGTCGTCATTGGTAGTCGGTTGTGTAGGCTGCAAGTCACCCAAATCAGAGGTCTGGCTAGTGGCAGTTGTTGGGTTCAGGGGTTCGTCAGTGATAAATCGTGTTTGGTCTAGGTCATGTTCTTCAGTAATAGCACTAACACCATACACGTGGCTCATGATTGTATTGAGTTTGTCTTCTAAACTGTCTAATTTAGAAACTAGAGGTTCTGAGCAGTTTGATTCTGCCTCAGGCCCTTCAGCTGTATCCTGCGATACGTAATTTACAGCTCTGCTAGTATCTGTGGGCTTTCGTGGGGGTCGGTTGTAGCCTCTGTGATTTTCTGGTCTACCTCCTCGCTTTTTGTAACAATCTCGTTGCATGTGACCGGGTTTGTTACAAAAAGTGCAGATTGGTTTTCCATCTCGGGTAAATTGAAAGTTGCGTTGGGGTGTGCTGTTTGACCTGTGTTGTGTGTTTCTTGGTTGACGCGACCGAAATAACCCGTCTAAACGGCGTTCAATTCGGTCCAGTCTGTCAATTGTATCGCTAGATTAACTTGTGTTTCTGAAATCTACAGCATGCACTGTGTTATGAGCCCCCAATGAAGCAGTGTCAGAGGCTTTAGGGGACAGCAAATCTAGGATTTTGTCCAATTTCTCAGTGAGAGCCCCTGAGGGTCCTGGGGGGGGGGCAAGCTGATCTTCCTGATCAAGCTCCAGCAGCCTGCGTTGCGCTTCTTCTTTTTGCGCTGCTGCATATGCGTCGTGAAAAGTTTGTGGTTCTCTGGCCAACACAACCTTTTTCAATGGGCGTAAAAGCCCTGATATGAAAAATTCTTTTTCCATATGATTCCGAAAAGTAGAATCGTAGTCGCCTACAGGGTATGCCACTCTAACCTTTTCACGTATGTCCTGTGCATACGTGGACACTGCTTCATTCGGTAATTGCTTACGGCTACGTAATGACGTCAATGCAAATCTGGTGCTTTCTTTAGGTTGCAGTGTCCTTCTGAGTGCCGTCACTAGACGAGTGTAGTTTTGCTTATCTGCGTCTGACAGGTCTCTGTACTGCTCTAATGCAGCTTCTCTCAAATGGGCAGGTAGAAGGTTCAGTTTCATTTCCTCATCCCAGTTTCCTGCTTTGGCAGCGAGCTCAAACGTTTCTAGCCATTGCACAAAATTCTCGCTAATACGGCCATTAAAAACTGACAGAGAAACTGGGTTGAGGGACTGAATTCTGCTGGCACTCAACAAGTTTTGCATTTGAGTCTGTGCAGCTTCATGCTCCCTTTTAGCTGCTGTCGTATCTTGGACAATACGGACAAGTTCTTGTTGCAATCTTTGCACTTCACGGTTTAGCTGACGAGTATCTCGCTCAGCTGCCTCTTGTGTATCAGGCATGCTAGGACTTACCAACTGGTCAATGAGCTGCAGAAAATTTAGTTAAAGCAGGGCTTTCATCTGCCAGGTTCGGATCGCAATAGGTCCTCTGTCCACAGGTCAAAAGGAGTGGTCAATCGGTTTCCAAGGAGTCTGCAGGCAAGCTGGTTAAAGGCAGAATCGTAGGCCCGAAACTTGTAGTTGTTAAATAGGCCAATAGCAGGCTCAAAATGAACAGGCGGCAAAGGTTGGAGCGAAAGGCGATACGGGGGCGCCAATAAATATCATCAAGGGGGCAAAACTATGCAGCTCGCTTTTACTAACATCCAAAACCACACTACTCAGTTTAACAATATAGCAGCAGATAAAAGGCTCGGTCTTAAACCGCAGCCACAACAAAACCAGAAAAAGCGAAAAC
>JASANF010006906.1:0-12683 GCA_030248245.1 Trissonchulus sp. WLG1_4 | reverse complement strand
TGGGGGGGAAATAGTGGACCTATTTTTTTGAGTAGAGCACCTTGGGGGAAGCTTTTTTGCTTCAAGAACCCCTATTTCATTTTTTGGATTTTCTGAGATATGACCCCCTAAATCTGAACCCTCAGTGACAGACGTTTCGCAATTTTTTTCCGAAGTCCTGGTTGTTTCCGTTCTAATCGTGTCTAAATGGTGTCAGATTATTGTTTACAATTTTTTAGAATCAAAACAAAGGCTCTTTGACCGGGTTCCTGCCGAAAAATTGGCCAAATTCGCCAGAAACGTCCAATTTTTGACCGAATTCAAACTTGGCCTTAATTTAGGCTTGCGCTTAGGCTTAGGCTTAGGGCTAAGGCTTAGTATGGGGTTTAGGCTTAGGCTTCGTATCAGGCTTAGGCTTAGGCTTAGGTTCAGGCTTAGGCTTAGGCTCAGGCTTAGGCAATAAAAAAATCGAAATTTTCAGAAAAATCCTGCCAGCTTAGCCTAGACGATGCCTTAAAACATCATAACGCACTCAAAACTTTCCAAAACGAAAGTTTATAGCCATTTTTGGCTGCGAACTTTGGCCTACGTTCACTTCCAAAAACACTGAAAATGCAATTTTCAAGGGGTCATAGCTCAGAAAATCTAAAATTGTGGATAGGGGTTGTGAAATCGGTGGCCGGAACAGCTTTACTGTCACAGTAAAGACAGCTGATTACAACAGATAAAAATCACACTATATTTTTCTATATCAGTTCGGATCTTTTTATAACTTCTATTTGTTAGTAAAGTTGAGTTATTTAGTAAGCTAAATATATCACATTTTCTCCCCACTTTAATTATTTCTCTGGGCGATACCGCTGAGGTTGTCGACGTTCTCGAAAAGGGTATCGGCGTCTTTCATCAAAAGCGAGGCTTGTTTCTTCTGGGCTCTGTGCGGAAACATCACCCGAATTTTCTTTATCGTGAGGGATTAAGCTTGTGAAGTCAATTCCGTCTGCTCGATCTTTTATCTGATCAATGTGTCGTTTCCACTTCAAATCCGTTTGGCCGGCCACTTTGATTAAAAGTTCATACGAGTGAGAACCTAACTGGCGAAGAACAGTTGCGGGGACCCACTTCGTCCCTTCGCGGTAATTACGTGCCCACACCGTGTCGCCTTTTTTAAAGCTTCGCAGCTGCTTATTTGCATAGTCTTTTTCGGTACGGTGCCACTGTGCTTTTTCAACCGTTGATCGAACATCAGCATGTAATAAATCAAGTTTTGTTCTCAAGGTTCTTCCCATCAATAATTCACATGGAGTACGACCAGTAGTTGTCTGTGGCGAAATCCTACATCCAAGAAGAAAGTCTGCCAGAAACGACGAGGTCCACATCTTTAAACCCTCAGCTTCAGCCTTCTTTGCAGCTGCTTTGAAGGTTTGAACAAAACGTTCAGCTTCACCGTTTGTACTTGGATGGTAAGGAGCAGTACGAGTATGGAAGATGCCATTACGACTGCAGAAATTTTTAAATTCCTCTGAAGTGAACTGTGGCCCGTTATCCGACACAATGTGCTGAGGAATTCCGTGCGTTGCAAATAGCAGTCTCAACTGGTCGATGGTAGCTTTGGCTGTGGTGTAACGTAACGGAATGACAGCGGGCCACTTGGAGAAAGCATCGACAACGATTAACCACATAGAGTTTAAGATAGGACCAGCAAAATCTATGTGTATCCTGCTCCACGGATTACTAGGGAACTCCCAGGGATGAAGGGGTGCCTTCGAAGGTTCCCTAGCCGTGCACTGACACACAGAACAACTTCGACAGGTGTGCTCTATGTCAGAATCAATGCCAGGCCACCAGACATGACACCTTGCCACACTTTTCATTTTTGACATGCCCATATGAGAAACATGTAATAATTTTAATATGTGGGCCTGTAATGAACTAGGAATGACAATACGGAGACCCCAAAGTAGACAACCATGTTGTGAAGTAAGCTCGATGGATTTCTGTGCAAACGGTCGTAGTTCTTTTTCTGTGACTTTTTCTGGCCATCCGGACTGGACAAACCTAAGTACTTTACTTAACACTTTATCTTTGGCTGTCTCGGAGCGGACTTGGGCTTGAGTGACAGGCATAGCATCCCATGTTAGTTCTTGTAATATGTCGACCTCTGCCACTGAACACACAGTTTCTGCCCACTTTTCATCATTTTCAAAATCGTGGTCGGAGCAAACTGGCAATCGTGATAAGAAGTCTGCATTGCCATGCTCCGCTGTTGGCTTATACCGGATATCGTACGAATATGCTGAAAGTAAATGGGCCCAACGCTGAAGACGGCTGGCGGCCATAACTGGAATGTTGCTTTTTGGATTAAAAATTGCCTGCAATGGTTTATGATCCGTTACTAGCACAAACTTCCTCCCCCACAAAAACTCATAGAACTTTTTAACACCGAAAACTATGGCTAGTGCCTCTCGTTCTATCTGTGAATATTGCTTTTCTGAACTAGAGAGTGTTTTGGAAGCATAAGCAATTGGTCGTTCTGATCCGTCGGATAATATATGAAATAAATTCGCTCCGATACCAACAGCACAAGTCGTAACTCCTAGAATTCTCAACGTGTGACCAGTATAGCTCTTTAGAGGCTTTGACCAGGGTCTCAGTTTAGGTTTTCCTAAACGTTTCCAGCAAAAATAGGAAATAAGCGAAACACAGGAACCGGTATCTAATACCATTCGAAGAGTCTTGTTTTGTGTCCGAAAAACTACTTCGTAGGGTTTTTCGAGAGACGAAACCGTCTGCACGGGACTGACATTTTCACCGAAAATGGGGTCAATTTGGCCGACGAATAGGCTCGAATTTCGTGAACCCATATTCTCTGTGTCACTTTCCGAATCGCTGTTTACGACATTAGAGTATTTTGGTTTTCTATCCAGCTTAGTCGAGGGTTTTGCAGTTGCTTTGCTACGACAAGCAGCCGCAATATGACCACTTTTCTGGCACTTAAAACAAGTAGCAGTTCTAAATTTACAGTTATCTCTGCGGTGACCAGATTTGCCACAGGACTGACATGTTGACCAATTACCCCCAGAAAAACGCTTAGAAAAGTTAGTATCGACGGCTTGTACAGATTGAGCTGCTGGAATTGTCGTTCCTTGCATCTCTCTGGCTTTTACTTCAGCTGTATCTATCGACAGGGCAATTTCGACTGCTTTGCTAAAAGTCAGCTTGTTGTCTTCAGCTAACAGTCTTTTCCGAATAGTCTGATTCAACACACCAGCCACGAATTGATCGCGCAATGCCTGATCTAGAAAATCACCGAATTCACATTTGACACAAAGTTTACGTAGATCCGCAGCATAGTCACGCAAATTTTCATCTTCTCGTTGTGAACGACAACGGAGTTCGTAACGCAGAGCGATGACCGACGTAAATGGCTTGAAGTGTGCAGTTAGCTCTGCAACAATGTCTTGAAAATTAAGTTCTTTGACTTTACGAGGTTGCACTCGATTTTCCAGCAAAGAATAAACGTCATCAGAGAGTTTTGACCGTAGAAATCTAGCTTTGAATGCGTCATCATATTCTTGATCTCCACCCAGCGACTGTAGTAATGCAATGGTATCTTCAATACGTTCAACATACCGTTCCCAATTGTCATTAGTAAGTTCAAACTGTGGCACTGTTGAGAGTATTGCGTGAGCCATCGTAGGTATGACGTATATACACGCGAATAAATGAAGTAATTGACGTAGACAAAACTCCTTAATACCCACTGCGCCACTGTGAAATCGGTGGCCGGAACAGCTTTACTGTCACAGTAAAGACAGCTGATTACAACAGATAAAAATCACACTATATTTTTCTATATCAGTTCGGATCTTTTTATAACTTCTATTTGTTAGTAAAGTTGAGTTATTTAGTAAGCTAAATATATCACAGGGGTTCTATTACAAAAAATGCTTTCAGTTAACTGTAAAGGTGCAGGTTCGGCAGAAGGGGGAAAATTCAAACTCACATTTTTTCAACGTAAAAACACATTTTTATAGGTTTTCGCACACGCTGAGTTCATTTTTAGCCAGTGGCGGATCCAGGGGGGGCTCGGGGGCCCCGGGCGCCCCCCCCCCCCTTGGGTCCGGGGCCCCCCCTTTGGCAAAGAGGGCCCCCTCAAAAAATTTTCCGATACGTTCCCAATTCATCAAATTTAGCCCAAATATCCAGAAAATTTCTTGGGGGCTGTCGCCCCCAGGCCCCCGCGATCGGGAACATCCCGGTAACTTCCAGCATTTTTTAGCGCGCTAAAATAATGGCCTCAAAAATGTTTACATGATATTGATTGTTCGCTCCCCCCCCCCCCCCCCCCGGTCGTCACCTGAGGTAGGGCCCCCATCTTTAAAATTTCTTGATCCGCGCCTGTTTTTAGCACTTTCCAAGTGAAAAAAAGTTGATTTATGGCTTTTTGAAAAAATTTAAATTTTGTTGAAAATCATCACTTTTCGACATACTGGGGCTAATCTTCGATAATTATCACCAATAAAATCTTAATATAATTCTGAACAGTAATCATCATGAAGTAACATATAATACTATATATATTTAATTCAGCTTTGTTTGCAACATATTCTGCTCATACCAAAAAATGTAAATGTAAAAAATTACAAAATAGGTGAAATAAACATCGTTAAACTGACCTTATCAACATATCAATTGTTACTGTTTATTTTTGCGTAGATAATAAATTAATTACACTTTCCAAGAAAAAATAGCAATCTTTGGTTACAAGTAGCAATTTTAACAAATTCTGTTAACATAAATACGAACTCAAAACGTCACTGATGCAGTGGCGTATCCAGGATTTTGCAAAGGGGGGGGGCTGCGACCGGGGGGGGGGGGGTGCGGAGCAACCGTGAGTCACCTTACCTCGGGGGGGGAGGTGCGGAGCAATGTGAGCCACCATGTTGAGGAGTGACACACCGCCGCTCAAAGGGTCGGGGGGGGGGCTGCGACCCTCTAAGGGCGGTGCTCAAACCGCAAAGGGGGGGGCTGCAGCACACCCAGCCCCCCCCTAAATACGCCACTGCACTGATGGTCAGCATCAAGCCAATGTAGACATGACAGCCAATTTCGGTTCAAGAGTTCAGCTTTATTTATGATTCCACAGTAGAAATTGCACTTTTATTTAATGCAAGCAACTAAGACTATATAATCCTTTGCTAACCCACATACTGGCCCGTATTCACATACTAACACTAACACTTAAAGTTAGTGTAAACACTAACTTTAAGTGCTTCGTAGCACTAAATTTAGTGCTACGAAGCACTTAGGCCGTGTTTACATTGAGCTTTTTTCAGCTGCTCGAGTTTCTACATGATTGTACTGTTATAATCTGTGGGTTAAATGCAGTTGGGGGGGAAAAATAGTGGACCTATTTTTTTGAATAGAGCACCTTGGGGGAAGCATTTTTGCTTCAAAAACCCCTATTTCATTTTTGTATTTTCTGAGATATGACCCCGTGAAATCTAAACCCTCAGTGAGGGACGTTTTCTCAATTTTTTTCCGAAGCCCTTGTTTTTTCCGTTCTATTCGTGTCTAAATGGTGTCAGATTATTGTTTACAATTTTTTAGAATCGAAACAAAGGCTCTTTGACAGGGTTCCTGCCGAAAAATTGGCCAAATTCGCCAGAAACGTCCAATTTTTGACCAAATTCAAACTTGGCTTTAATTTAGGCTTGGGCTTAGGCTTAGGCTTAGGGCTTAGGCTTAGTATGGGGCTTAGGCTTAGGCTTAGTATCAGGTTTAGGCTTAGGCTTAGGTTCAGGCTTAGGCTTAGGCTCAGGCTTAGGCAATTGAAAATAGAAATTTTCAGAAAAAATCCTGCCAGCTTAGCCTAGAGAATCCTGCCAGCTAAGCCTAGACGATGCCTTAAACATCATAACGCACTCAAAACTATCCAAAAACAAAGAGTATAGCCATTTTTGGCTTCGAACTTTGGCCCTACGGTCACTTTCAAAAACACTGAAAATGCCATTTTCAAGGGGTCATAGCTCAGAAAATCCAAATTTGTGGATAGGGGTTCTATTACAAAAAATGCTTCCCTCAAGATGCTCTACTCCAAAAATAGGTCCACTATTTTTCCCCCCCCAACTGCACTTGATCCTAATCTGTTATGCATTATGCAGTCCCTCTTAGTCCCCTAAGTAGGGACTGCATAATGCATAACAGATTATAACAGTACAATCATGGCTTAGCAAAAAGCTTAAGGTGGTAGTGTCGCCAAAGCAGTTTTGCTCATAGGCTGCAAAATGAGAATTTTGCTTTGAAATTGTACGTTCTTACTGAGTAACTAGTGAAATGTTATATGGTGTCAAATAGATACTGCCAGACACTGGACTACCAATGGCCCGTATTCACATACTAAGTGTAACGCTTAAACTTAGTGTTTACACTTAGTCTTAGCGCTTATAAGCGCTAAGTGTTATTCACATACTTAGTGTTTATTTAAGCGCTTAGCAAACACTAACGCTTAACTTAGCGTTTCAATTTTGTATCACATACTTAAAATTTAGTGTTTGGCTTAGAATTAAGCGCTTAAGTTTGGGGACCTCGGGAGCTCCCTAAGCGCTAAGCGCTTAGTTAGTGGATGGTGTGGGGTAGGGGTGGGGAGAGTGGGGGAGGTTCTTGGCCGCCATGGGAAGGGAAGGGCATGCAATTTAGGATATATTAGTAACATTTTCCGACCAATTCGATCCATTTTGCTCGTTTAATCGCCAAAAATAAAAAATGCACTTTGTTGTCCAAATTTGTTTTTTACATTTTGAGTAGAGCATCTTTATCGAAGTAATTTTTCTTCAAGAACTTCTATTTGAAAATTTTTTTCCCCGTTTTGGTTTTTTGAGTAGTTGGGGGGGGGGGGGGGTGGTGGGGGGGTTTTGGGGGGGGGGCTTGGTGTGTTGGTGTTTTTTTTTGTTTGGGGTTCTTTTGTTTTTTTTTGGGTGGTAGAGTGGGGATTGTGCTTTTTCAATAAATTTTGCTTCGGTGTCTGGCTTCTTCGCATTGCCCGTTTTTTCGCGAGTACAACTTTTCTTCAAGACATTATGATCAAAAATGCAGCTGAAAAAAATTAAACGCCAAAGTTGGTTTCCCTAAGCGCCACCTTAAAAATTAGTGTTATACTAAACTTAGCGTTTAGCAACTTTTGTGCTTAGTTTTGGCTTTGGCTTGGAAGGCGCTCCCTGCTTGATGTGGATCCGGAAGGGTCCGTGAAGCTGGCGAAGAAAGTAGTGGCACAAACTCTAATTTTTACGGCACAAATTTACTCACATTTGTGCTAAATTTGTGCCGCAAAAATTGGAATTTGTTCCTTTACTGCAACGGAGAACGAGAGGGGCCTTTTTCGTGGTGTTGACTTCACAACACGAGGTGCCAACTTCACAAATTTTTCTGTCACCTCTGAAACGTAAAGAAAACCTACAGTTCTTTTGCTTTTTATGACCAAAATTTATCAGTGTAATTTGTGCCGCAACTTTAAAAAAGAAACACAAAATTTGGAAGCGAAAATTTATGTTTAAAATTAGAAGTTTTGCGTCGGTGCCTGGCTTCATTCCGCTAAATAAAATTTAAAAATCCGCTAAATGTGAAGTGATACTTTCAAAGCTACTCCTACTTTACTGCTGAAATTGGGTTAAATACAACTGAGGGGAGACTTGTGGACCTTTTTTGGTTCAAAATAATCTCTATTCGATTTTCTTATTCTTAAAATTTCAGAATTGTTTACGTTTTCCAAGAAGTAAAGCATAATGAGGCACCTTTCTGCATTTTTTCTAAAATGCGTAGTTTTACCCATCTAAACAACTTCAAATGGAGCCAAATATTAATAAAAAAGTCTGCATAAGTTTCGAGAAATACATAAAAACAAAAAAGTCGTACTCGCGTAAAAAACGGGCAATTGCGGAATGAAGCCAGACACCGAAGCAAAACTTCTAATTTTGAACATGAATTTTCGCTTCCAAATTTTGTGTTTCTTTTCTTTAATTGCGGCACAAATTACACTGATAAATTTTGGTTATAAAAAACAAAAGAACTCTACGTTTTGTTTACGTTTCAGAGATGACAAAAAAATTTGTGAAGTTGGCACCTCGTGTTGTGAAGTCAACACCACGAAAAAGGCCCCCTCTCGTTCTCCGTTGCAGTAAAGGAACAAATTTCAATTTTTGCGGCACAAATTTAGCACAAATGTGTGTAAATTTGTGCCGTAAAAATTAGAGTTTGTGCCACTACTTTCTTCGCCAGCTTCACGGACCCATCCGGAATTCGTTATTTATCGGCATATCCATTTGGTATTTATAAATCCGATTGTAGATTTATTTAAATTACTATTTCTTTTTAATAATATACATTTTTCTCGAACTATACATTTGTAAAAAGTGTTTTCAGCAAGTGGATTCCTGAAAAATGCAAAATCAGTTCTACATGTTTCAGGGGGCATATCGTGAAAAATATAAATTTTCAAATAGAAGTTCTTGAAGAAAAATTACTTCGATTAAGATGCTCTACTCAAAAATGTAAAAAAACAAATTTGGACAACAAAGTGCATTTTTTATTTTTGGCGATTAAACGAGCAAAATGGATCGAATTGGTCGGAAAATGTTACTAATATATCCTAAATTGCATGCCCTTCCTTCCCATGGCGGCCAAGAACCTCCCCCACTCTCCCCACCCCTACCCCACACCATCCACTAACTAAGCGCTTAGCGCTTAGGGAGCTCCCGAGGTCCCTAAACTTAAGCGCTTAATTCTAAGCCAAACACTAAATTTTAAGTATGTGAATACAAAATTGAAACGCTAAGTTAAGCGTTAGTGTTTGCTAAGCGCTTAAATAAACACTAAGTATGTGAATAACACTTAGCGCTTATAAGCGCTAACACTAAGTGTAAACACTAAGTTTAAGCGTTACACTTAGTATGTGAATACGGGCCATTGGTAGTCCAGTGTCTGGCAGTATTTATTTGACACCATATAACATTTCACTAGTTACTCAGTGAACGTACAATTTCAAAGCAAAAATTCTCATTTTGCAGCCTATGAGCAAAACTGCTTTGGCGACACTACCACCTTAAGCTGCTAAGCCATGATTGTACTGTTATAATCTGTTATGCATTATGCAGTCCCTCTTAGGGGACTAAGAGGGACTGCATAATGCATAACAGATTAGGATCAAGTGCAGTTGGGGGGGGAAAAATAGTGGACCTATTTTTTGGAGTAGAGCATCTTGAGGGAAGCATTTTTTGTAATAGAACCCCTATCCACAAATTTGGATTTTCTGAGCTATGACCCCTTGAAAATGGCATTTTCAGTGTTTTTGGAAGTGAACGTAGGCCAAAGTTCGAAGCCAAAAATGGCTATAATCTTTGTTTTTGGATAGTTTTGAGTGCGTTATGATGTTTTAAGGCATCGTCTAGGCTTAGCTGGCAGGATTCTCTAGGCTAAGCTGGCAGGATTTTTTCTGAAAATTTCTATTTTCAATTGCCTAAGCCTGAGCCTAAGCCTAAGCCTGAACCTAAGCCTAAGCCTAAACCTGATACTAAGCCTAAGCCTAAGCCCCATACTAAGCCTAAGCCCTAAGCCTAAGCCTAAGCCCAAGCCTAAATTAAAGCCAAGTTTGAATTTGGTCAAAAATTGGACGTTTCTGGCGAATTTGGCCAATTTTTCGGCAGGAACCCTGTCAAAGAGCCTTTGTTTCGATTCTAAAAAATTGTAAACAATAATCTGACACCATTTAGACACGATTAGAACGGAAAAAACAAGGGCTTCGGAAAAAAATTGAGAAAACGTCCCTCACTGAGGGTTTAGATTTCACGGGGTCATATCTCAGAAAATCCAAAAAATGAAATAGGGGTTTTTGAAGCAAAAATGCTTCCCCCAAGGTGCTCTATTCAAAAAAATAGGTCCACTATTTTTCCCCCCCCAACTGCATTTAACCCACAGATTATAACAGTACAATCATGTAGAAACTCGAGCAGCTGAAAAAAAGCTCAATGTAAACACGGCCTAAGTGCTTCGTAGCACTAAATTTAGTGCTACGAAGCACTTAAAGTTAGTGTTTACACTAACTTTAAGTGTTAGTGTTAGTATGTGAATACGGGCCAGTATGTGGGTTAGCAAAGGATTATATAGTCTTAGTTGCTTGCATTAAATAAAAGTGCAATTTCTACTGTGGAATCATAAATAAAGCTGAACTCTTGAACCGAAATTGGCTGTCATGTCTACATTGGCTTGATGCTGACCATCAGTGCAGTGGCGTATTTAGGGGGGGGCTGGGTGTGCTGCAGCCCCCCCCCTTTGCGGTTTGTGCACCGCCCTTCGAGGGCCGCAGCCCCCCCCCCCGACCCTTTGAGCGGCGGTGTGTCACTCCTCAACATGGTGGCTCACATTGCTCCGCACCTCCCCCCCCGAGGTAAGGTGACTCACGGTTGCTCCGCACCCCCCCCCCCCGGTCGCAGCCCCCCCCCCCTTTGCAAAATCCTGGATACGCCACTGCATCAGTGACGTTTTGAGTTCGTATTTATGTTAACAGAATTTGTTAAAATTGCTACTTGTAACCAAAGATTGCTATTTTTTCTTGGAAAGTGTAATTAATTTATTATCTACGCAAAAATAAACAGTAACAATTGATATGTTGATAAGGTCAGTTTAACGATGTTTATTTCACCTATTTTGTAATTTTTTACATTTACATTTTTTGGTATGAGCAGAATATGTTGCAAACAAAGCTGAATTAAATATATATAGTATTATATGTTACTTCATGATGATTACTGTTCAGAATTATATTAAGATTTTATTGGTGATAATTATCGAAGATTAGCCCCAGTATGTCGAAAAGTGATGATTTTCAACAAAATTTAAATTTTTTCAAAAAGCCATAAATCAACTTTTTTTTCACTTGGAAAGTGCTAAAAACAGGCGCGGATCAAGAAATTTTAAAGATGGGGGCCCTACCTCAGGTGACGACCGGGGGGGGGGGGGGGGGTGGGGAACAATCAATATAATGTAAAAATTTTTGAGGCCATTATTTTAGCGCGCTAAAAATGCTGGAAGTTACCGGGATGTTCCCGATCGCGGGGGCCTGGGGGCGACAGCCCCCAAGAAATTTTCTGGATATTTGGGCTAAATTTGATGAATTGGGAACGTATCGGAAAATTTTTTGAGGGGGCCCTCTTTGCCAAAGGGGGGGCCCCAGACCCAAAGGGGGGGGGGGGGGCCCGGGGCCCCCGAGCCCCCCCTGGATCCGCCACTGGCTAAAAATGAACTCAGCGTGTGCGAAAACCTATAAAAATGTGTTTTTACGTTGAAAAAATGTGAGTTTGAATTTTCCCCCTTCTGCCGAACCTGCACCTTTACAGTTAACTGAAAGCATTTTTTGTAATAGAACCCCTGTGATATATTTAGCTTACTAAATAACTCAACTTTACTAACAAATAGAAGTTATAAAAAGATCCGAACTGATATAGAAAAATATAGTGTGATTTTTATCTGTTGTAATCAGCTGTCTTTACTGTGACAGTAAAGCTGTTCCGGCCACCGATTTCACAGTGGCGCAGTGGGTATTAAGGAGTTTTGTCTACGTCAATTACTTCATTTATTCGCGTGTATATACGTCATACCTACGATGGCTCACGCAATACTCTCAACAGTGCCACAGTTTGAACTTACTAATGACAATTGGGAACGGTATGTTGAACGTATTGAAGATACCATTGCATTACTACAGTCGCTGGGTGGAGATCAAGAATATGATGACGCATTCAAAGCTAGATTTCTACGGTCAAAACTCTCTGATGACGTTTATTCTTTGCTGGAAAATCGAGTGCAACCTCGTAAAGTCAAAGAACTTAATTTTCAAGACATTGTTGCAGAGCTAACTGCACACTTCAAGCCATTTACGTCGGTCATCGCTCTGCGTTATGAACTCCGTTGTCGTTCACAACGAGAAGATGAAAATTTGCGTGACTATGCTGCGGATCTACGTAAACTTTGTGTCAAATGTGAATTCGGTGATTTTCTAGATCAGGCATTGCGCGATCAATTCGTGGCTGGTGTGTTGAATCAGACTATTCGGAAAAGACTGTTAGCTGAAGACAACAAGCTGACTTTTAGCAAAGCAGTCGAAATTGCCCTGTCGATAGATACAGCTCGAAAAGTACGATAGAGAGATGCAAGGAACGACAATTCCAGCAGCTCAATCTGTACAAGCCGTCGATACTAACTTTTCTAAGCGTTTTTCTGGGGGTAATTGGTCAACATGTCAGTCCTGTGGCAAATCTGGTCACCGCAGAGATAACTGTAAATTTAGAACTGCTACTTGTTTTAAGTGCCAAAAAAGTGGTCATATTGCGGCTGCTTGTCGTAGCAAAGCAACTGCAAAACCCTCGACTAAGCTGGATAGAAAACCAAAATACTCTTAATGTCGTAAACAGCGATTCGGAAAGTGACACAGAGAATATGGGTTCACGAAATTCGAGCCTATTCGTCGGCCAAATTGACCCCATTTTCGGTGAAAATGTCAGTCCCGTGCAGACGGTTTCGTCTCTCGAAAAACCCTACGAAGTAGTTTTTCGGACACAAAACAAGACTCTTCGAATGGTATTAGATACCGGTTCCTGTGTTTCGCTTATTTCCTATTTTTGCTGGAAACGTTTAGGAAAACCTAAACTGAGACC
>JASANF010006905.1:0-10161 GCA_030248245.1 Trissonchulus sp. WLG1_4 | reverse complement strand
GAGGGAGGGATGGGGGGACCCCCCCCAAATCGAGAGGCCAGGGGGGAGGGAGAGTCTCCAAAATTCGGGCAAAATTTAGTAAAAATAGCACTTTTTTGGGAAAATTTTACAAAATTTCATAAAATTAAGGGTATTTTTGGTCGACCAAAGGGGAGGGTACCCAAAATTTGGCCGGAGAGGCCCCCCAAAATTTTGACCCCGTTACATGTAATGGTATGAACCGGTCTTTGAGGAATTTGGAAGTTAGGACACATATATATTTCCAGCATTGAGCATGAAAGAGATTGAAAAAATCTACATGTTTGTTCAAGAACATGACGTAAATGCCTACCATCTCGGCATGGACAGTAGAAATAACAGAAAAAAACGCATTAAGAAGACCCGACCTTTCAATGTCTGAGAAAGAAAAAATCTTTGGAGCTGCCTGAAGGTTGAGGCAAAAAAAGTAAGGACACAATTTGACACGTTAGACCAGACAGAAAAACAGAAAAAAAGCGAACATTGAAGGCAGCTTTGAACTGAATTTTTAGCTATAAATTTATGCCGTTTACGTGTCTAAAAAAACTCAAAACCCTCAGAGGAGGAATTTGCAGAGAAAAATATAGAAAGGATATAAAGAAAGCAGTTGATAAAATTAAATCTAAGAATACTGGTGTCAAATCAAGAAGACAAAAGCGAAGAAGTTTCAGGGTGAAAAAGTTGAGAAAATTATAGATTTACAGAAAAAATTTGGTTATATGGATTGTTTCCATTATGGAAACAAATGTATTAAGCAGAGTAATAGCCGAGTTTAAAAAAACAAAGGAAGAAAGTTGTGTTAACTGAGGAACTCCATCTAAACTTACTCTAAATACCTGTGTAACATGCACTATAAATGTAAAATGTGTATATAAAACATAAGCTTGAAGTTTAAAAAAGCTTCGGCAAGCTTTACTGAAAGCGAACGAACACGTACACGAAACCTGACAAACTAATGCTACATCCCTGGCTAAACTTATATTACTTTAACACTCTACTCTATAATACATCAAAAATTCATTGCCACAGCAAAAACAGGACTTAATAACTTCAACTTCAGGCGTCAAAGAAAAAACGTAATTACTTATGCAACATTCCTAGACCTAGAAAAATAAATACGCAAGCAGGCATCTCTTTCTGTCTGTACCCGTTGGTGTTAGCGTCGGTTTTCTCAGCTAAATTTAATGCCACATTTCAATTAGAGCAAAGCCGTCACATTCGGTAGTCAGTCAGCCTGAGTTTAGGGCAACCTACGTACAGCTATGCGACCCTAGGCCAAGCCAGTCATTAGCTAATTAGCATAAATGAATTCATGACAAAAACAATGAATGAATAATAAAAGAAAATGCACAAATTAGAAATTGTTATAACGTCCGTAATGGGAAATTACATAGCCTAAAGTCAACCCTTGAGCTTGTTTGCACCGTCACCAATTTCCACAATTTGTTTTTTTATTATTTTATAAATTTTATTTTATAAAATTAATTTTTTTCTCCATTGATATAAGCTGGGCGATAGGAGAGGGGTGACTTCACGAGAGGGTCAGCGGTCCAGAATGTATGAGCAAAAGTTTGTAAAAAATATCAATAAAAATTTCAGGAGAATAGGGGCCTCATTTTGGGGACCTTTTCTCCAGGAGAAAAGGTCCCCAAAATGAGGCCCCTCAATTTTGACCGCCTATTTGAGCCTTGGGTGGGGTTCAGTGCTCAATGCTTATCTGTTTTCGGCTTCGGCCCTAGAGTGGCACGAACATGCCATGCAGACTCATATTACTTCTGTCTGAGACAAAGATGCGGTACCCATATTTACCGATCTAGTGCAATAGGACTCTTTGGTTTAAGGCAGAATTACGTCAAAACCAGTCTAAGGCGATATATTTCAGTAGTTTAGAACATCGTAACGAAAAATTTTAGACGTACTACATACATAAGTTAGAACGTGGGCCTTCGACTGCGTGTAAGCAAGACTGAGCTAAGACTGCCTTTATGCATTCCCCCGATAATGTATGTACGCATCAAATCAACACAGGTCACAGGACTGGTCGCGACAGGAAATTTCATACCTTGGCTATCGTTCGGGGACTAGGGGTTGACCCAGGGGTGGACGCGGATTGGTCGGAAAATATGAGCTGTGGGTCAAAGTCAAAACGCGGGTACCCACTTCAGGCTGCGCGGGACGCTAAAATTTTTTTCTGGTCCAAGCACAGATGTACATGGGGGGGTCTGGGTAGCCCCCCCCCTGATTTGAGATACCGGGACAAGCCCCCCTCAGATTTGACCCACCGGGACAAGCCCCCCTCCAAGAAAGGAGCCCGAACACTCAAAAATTACCCCAGATCGCCGTAAAATGCTTCAAAAAGAAGCAAAAAGCGAAAAAATTGCGAAATTTTACCGAAAATTTCCCGTTTCTTTTTCCCGAAAAAAACCCGACGAAAACTCGAGACAAGCCCCCTAAAATTTCAAAAATTCTGAGACAAGCCCCCCAAACCGAGACCTCGTGTACATGTATGAATTCAAGCAACCTGAAAAGTTATATATATATATATATATATATATATATATATATATATATATATATATATATATATATATATATATATATATATATATATATATATATATAATATACACTACTTACGATTCCAATTTTGGAGGATTTTGGGGCTGCTTAAAAGTGCCCTGGGTTAAAGTAGCAATGCGGACAACTTACAGATGCACACGTGGAAATTAGACTTTGACATCAGTAAAAACCACCAATCATTAGATATGTACGTTATCTTAAAAAACGATGGGTCAAAATGGGTCGCGAGTCGACTTTTACGGCGCGTGTAGGGTTTGGTCGCGGGGCAAAAATTTTGACCTGCGCCCACCCCTGGGTTAACCCATCAACGGCGCCACAAAAGCCTTTAAAAAATGTTCTTTATGAGCCGTTTTTAATCTTTTTGCAATGCATCGAATTTGCAATTGCACACGTACCTAGAGCACTGTGGATAAGGAAGGGACTTCTTTCAATACGGGAACACTATCACTCAACTCAACGTTTACCGAGGATTGTTTTATCTCAAACTTGCGCAAACCTTAAAAACGTTGCCCCCTACGGTTCATCTGAGTTCATACCAAATGTTAATTCGAGTAGTCTCAAAAATAGACGCAGTGTCAACCAAACAGTTTACTGAAAAATATGCACGGACACATGGCAGAATACCAATCAAATTTATTTATCGACATACGGGAAAAACCTTATCAGGAAAAATTAACGATGCCTGGCTGTTTATGTGCATAATTTTTAAACCTGATAAAGACAACTTTAAATATCTCTGCGATTAATCTCCAAAACTTGAAAAAAGTTAAAAGGTTTTAAACCAAAAATGAAACGGTAGATTCATATACTTACAGCTGCCCGTTCATATCCCAAATGGTCACAAACGTTTCATCTTGAATCAGACAAGTCAAAATATGTAGCGATTTCGTGGTAAAATAGCAAAAATAAATCCCTCAAGGTCGACACTTCACCTCAGTTGCCCACTTAGTGGTAGTGGCGTAATTTTGCCGGCGGAACGGATATACGGCTGTGACGCAGCTATAACGGATTACAAAGATTTGAACTAGTAGAAAATATTAGTGCAAGTAAACAACAAAAACATATTCCACTAACAAAAACAAAACTATAATAGAAAGAAGCATACATGTAACGGAGTCGAAATTTTGAGGGGGCCTCTAAAAGCCAAATTTCGGGTGAAAATTCCATATAACATATCCTACAATTTTTTAGAAAAAGTGCCTTTTTTATTCACTCTTACTCAGATTTTCAGTAAATTATATACCCCGTGAAAATTCCATATAACATATCCTACAGCTTAAGCTTAATCCACTCAATTTTACTGCAAAAATGAAAAATTAGAAATTAAATCGAGATTCGAATATTTAGTCCCAGCCCACAGCGCATAATAGGCAATAGCGCGGTCAGTTTCGCATCAAAATTTTTAGTAGTACTAGCAGACAAACAAACAGACACTAATAATAAACAGAAAACACAAAAACATGAATCAGTCACAGAAATTATAAGCTTTGCAATACGCTTCAAAGTCAAAAATTTGTGATCGCCTGCGGTATTCGCAGTACCAATATGGTCTATAACCCAAAAAACTGTAAAAAGTAACATCATAAATTTGATTAGCTGGGTAGAATAAAGTCTTGAGCGTTCTTTTACACAAAATTTTACCACATAAAAGTATAAGTTTAAAGTTTGAAAAAATTTAAAAAAATGGAAAAAAGCTGAAAATTTTAAATCTCATAAAATATTACAGTACATACATTCCAGACGGACAATTTCGGTTACGAGTCGCATTACAATCGTACATGTTAATATGGCTCAATTCACGTTAACAACCAAATTAAGGTCATTAATTACAACAATTATATATTAATTAATAATTAATCAACTTTTATTAATTATTATTATTTTATTTAGTTAATTAAGAGCCAAATAAGTGCATCTTCAACTGTAATGCTACCAATAACACCAACAAGAGTACATACTACATGCGTGGTTCATTTCTTTAGAAGAAATCAACGGAACAACATCTTGTACTCTTGATACAAAATAATAAAGTAATTGAGTTATAGGAACACATCACATCAATAACATATTATATCGATATATTAATATAGTACTATCAAGAGCACAATATAATGGTAACCCACGCAAAAAGCTCATCTTATTGTAAAAACTCAAAATCAAAGACTATATTTTTGTTGGAACCAAGTCCATACTGAAAATTACTCACCCCTGAACTTCCAGTTATCTTGAAATAATTAAATAATACTACTGTACTCATTATTATCTAATCTTGATAGTTTAGTTAACAATAAAAAAGCGTCAATTAAAAGCAGTAAATCACAAAAAAATGTTTGACATAACAGATACTCTGAATTTGAAAAAACAAAAAATTTCATTTCTATAAAGCTCCCACGGCACGAACTCAAATCATTTTAAAAGCGATATAAAACCTGAAAATGACTACAAAGCTACTAATATTCGCTATTCGCTACCGACAAAACAACAGTTTTTTCCTAAAAAGCAAAAAGTATTAATGAAACCTGACTTACTGCTTTTCTACATATTCAAACAACAACAACGAAAACAACAACAATAAAAGATTAAAATAAGCAAAAAGTCAAATAACAAAATTATTTCTCCAAACGAACATAAATCTATCAAAATTCTGAACTCTGTCTCATTTTCTAGCCAATCTATTTTGCGGGCGTGGCTTCCTTCATTTCAACATCCTCTTCTTTTTTGTCCTTTTTACCATTTCCAGCTAAAAAATTAACACATTAACTAATAAAGCATTTATGTAGTTATTTTTATATTTATATTATAATTTCATAAATTTATTTCCGCTTGAACCGGCTATTCTATTTTGGCGTAAACCTGTGTTAAACTCACTGGATTTAACGGATTAGAGGCAAATGATATTCAATAATCGTTATTTCAACCCAAAACCAATAGCTTTTTGCCTTCAACCCTAACTCCATATCCATAACAGGTTATTTCCTTTTTGGCCAAAGTCCTAATATTCGGCACTTTATCAAAAATCCAACATCATTTTTTCCGAACAGTGTCGGATATGGTATAATGACCCTGGACCTGGAGTAATGAACAAGCTCCAAGAGCTGCTTCATTCCAGCAGGGCCATTATACCATATTATACTGCGCTGTTGGGTAATAAAGACGGTGACGTCAGAGAAAAGTGTCAGTTATAGGGCTTGGGCCTTCTTTGTTTACTTTGGCGTCGGCGTGGCAATGAGAAATGTGCAGATCTATGGGCCTAGGCTTTGGTTCAAACAAAAACTTTGCTCTTACCATAGTAGAGCATTAGCCTAAGCCCTGGCAGTCTATCTACACCACAGTAAAGTATGGTATAGTATAGTACAATACTATGTCCAGATAACTAGCAAAAAAGCTTCACAACAATGACTATTTTTACTGGAGACCATAAACACATAAAAAAAGTTAAACAGGCCAAGCCTCGACAGCCAATTAGTTGTATATTTGTATTTATAGTAACTAACTAAGTACTATTACTTACTATTACTAATAACTAATTAATAGTAACATACTAAATATACCAGTAGAATCCTCGGAATTGGACGTGAGTGGTCGTTTTCTTCCCTTCTCAGGCAACTGCTCCATACCCAATACCTTGTGAATATTCCCGAACGCAATCAGACGTAAAGCATGCTAAAGTCACAGAAAATAGCCGAGTGGATAAGGCGTTAGATTACCGATCCGATGGTTGCCAGTTTAAGTCCCAATTATTCTGCATAATGTTATGCAATATCCTCGAAAAACTCGCGTTAACTAGTTTTGCTCTGGCCAACCCAGCAAATATTCATCCATTTATTTTACAAAAACGCAGCATATTATTAAAATAATTAGCCAGTTAGAAGATGAAGTAGTTAGTCCAACTAAAGTCTGACCAAAAAAATGTTGGATCCTGAGACACAAAGTACCATGCGAGTCAATTACGAAAATGACGAATCGCAAGCATCAAGAGACAAGAGTACAGCGAGTAGTCACAAAAATCACGCCACTTGTTTTGTCTCAGGGTTCCGCAATTTCTGGTCAGATTTTAGTTAAAGACCTAATCAACATAATATACTCAATACAACAGCACCAAAAAATGCAATTTAAGAAAAAACAAAGGCTAAAACACAAAAAACCTAGTGTCAAATTACCTGTGCAGATGCAGTGATGTCCTCTCGCTGTTGGGGACTCATGTTGGTGACAGCGTCCACATTTTCTTTCTCGCACGGATCCATCAGGCCAGGACCGTCTAAAAAATTATTAAAAAAACTTTGTCCGATGTCACACGGGAAAATTTCTTGTTCTCTGCATATTTTATACTTATTTATTAATATACATTTATATCTAAATCTTATTCACACCATAAGAGAATCTGGGAAAGCCAACGAAAAAAACTGTTGTATAACGGCTCAAGCACACAGATCGCGCCTCTATTTGGCACAGGCAAAACTGCCCCATAATAGTCGACTTCTTTTGTAGTAGCCACGTCAACTGGTGTCCGTGGTGTGGCTTTTTGTCCTTTTTGGTAAATTTAGTATCAATGAAACTTGCACTAGGTATACATAGAAAACCGTTTTTGTCACAACAAATTAAGTCTCATCGTGATATTCGTCCTCCCCTCCTTTTTCTTTTGCACCTCCACTCGCATAATATGAAATGTTGTCGAAAAATATGCTAATAGTTCACAATTAGTCTAGCTTACGAGCTGAAACTCAGAAGTCATTGTTAAGAGCAATCGACTTCTAAGCCTCAGCTAAAATATATCTCGACATACTCAGTAACAGCAAGCCAGAGGAAACGGCTTCAAAAATACGTCGGAGAGCTTCGCCGGGAGACAACTGGCCACTGGCAGAGCTGATCACCTTTTCTGTCAACAACTCTAAAGCCTGTAACAAAAAGATTAACAGTTTTTACTTTGCGTGTACTCTCAAGACGTGTATAGTGGTATAGTGTTCACATAAAAATGATAAAAAATAAACAATAAAATTAAGATCACTCAAGCACCCTAACAAGTATTCGACATTTAAAATTTGAAATCAAACCAGAACAATTAATGAAAAAGCGTTTTCTCTAGTCTTTTCGCCGATATTATGCCATCCGACAAAAGTACAAGGCCAATACGAGAAGTATAATATACCCAAGTTGAGAGTGGCGTCCAAGTTGGGACACGTTTGCACAAATCCTTCATGATACGCAGAATCACCAAACACGAGTTCAGGTTCGAGCATCTAGCCTGAAAAGCACACGCCAGTTATACTTTCATGTGAGAACAGTAAGAGCCAAGCTATTTTTTCCTAGCTATATATACCTATTTTCAAAAGCGCAAGATATTCGATTTTGAATAAAATTCCATTTTCCTAAAAATATAGCTTGGCTTTCTATATTGTATACATTTTTTTCCTCGCACATGCAAATAGTGTGTCACAGATTCCGTATTAAACAATACGACAGAGTACTATACTATTATAGTTTTACAAAAAGTTTTAGTTAGTTACCAGAACTTTTAACAGTATTTTTAACGGTATAAATAACGCATCTAATGAACTGTTACAAACAACAGGTAAACAAAAGTACTGATACTAGTTGTGACACACTATTAAAAATATTTATAGTCAGACTTGAGGTGATTAAAACACCCCTTTTATTACCCAGCTAGTTGTACTTTGTCGTACAAAGTTCATGTTTAGCATTGTGCAAAAAAAACTGCTTGTTAGCAGTGTTTTACGCAAACTAATTTTCTTTTCAACCTTCAATTACGAAGTAAATTTTTGCGGGCGATATCCGAGAGAAAAAACAAACCTTTTTCTGCTTAAAAACGAGTCAAAAACTGGGTTCTTTTAGTTCTGAAAAACCGATACTCACATTCTGAGTGTGTTGGGGCAGCAACGTTAGCGTTCGCCAAAAATTTTAAGCGGCTGCTAAACCTTTTTGGATCGCAGTAGCAGACTGTTTAAGAAAATTAAAAAAAGAAAATTCCATTAAGTCTGAAATTCATAATCAAACTTCTATGCTGTCCATAACTGACCGGTTTCTGTCTAGAAAGGCAAAAAAGTGCAGAAGTTTTTAATCAAAACCTTTAGATTCTGCTTTACTTTATTATTACTACTTTATTCCCTAACTTCATTCAAAAACTGAGCAACGACTAAAATATTATTGACTTGTAAAACTTTTCTGGTGGATGTAAACTCCAAAAGAGAGCAGCGCTAAATTGAGCGCTACTTCTAGAAAAATTCTTTGTGTAGGCAAACAAAATTCTTATGAGTATGTGATTTCTGAAAACAAGCCATACGCTTCATTTTTTCTGAATCGTCCTCTCTATTTCTTTAACTTAATTTCCTCAATCTTAAATTTGGCTGGAAATATTTTAATATAATATATTAATAATATATATATTATTGTATTAAAGAATACTGAAAACTCTATTTTTATAATTTTTTACTTGGAATAAATTATTCCCAGTCCATTTTTGTCAATTTCATTGTCGTTTGTTCAAAGATTTTGAGGCCATTGCGAAGGCCATGTTCTCAAATTTTTTAGCGACGGAGGCCAACTGGCCTAAACTTTTTGAGCCGCCGTCAAAGAAAAAGTTACATATAAGTCTCTAATACACCAAACTCGGCTTACATTTTTTTCTGGGCCGGCGTGGCTTTGTGTTGTTTGCTTTTATCTTTCATGAAACCGTGTACATCTGTATAATATGAGGCCATTAGTAACAATTTAGTTGCCAAATACACCGCTTTCGTTATAGTGTTTACCGTAGCGAAAAAAAATTTGTAAACAAATACTGTTTTCGTAAATTTACGATCTCTAATGCCAAAAATCTTCTAAAAACTTCCGGATTTGCTAGTAGTTACCAGACTCTCCTCTGGTCTGGTCTGTTCTGATTAAAAAGTCGTTTTTTTGGCTACTCCACTGTACAATACTATGTACTCACATTGTTTATCCATGTACATTTTCAAAATAAATTCGGCAAAAATAAGTCGGCCGAAGTTTTTTCTCTAAGTCGGCCGAAAAAATTTTGGCACTGAGGGCTGATAATATGGCCTAAACATTTTCAGACCAACACAACTCTGTTCATATATTTTTGCATTAGCTTAGTTTAGTTCAGTTTTTAGTTCCGTACCAGTATCACGGAACCCCTCCATCTCTATACTACTAGCATAAAGTCTGACTATAAAGCGGACATTATTGATGAATACAAACCTGGAACCACTTTGCGTGGCGCAAGGCAGCCAATGCCTCCAAGCATTTTTGCCTATCCAACATTGCCGGCGGATCCGGAAGCTCCGTGCCGTCTAGCAATATATACGGTATATAAGCGGGGCAAGCAAAAACACTTGGATGCACGCAGGCAGACCGTGGGGCAACCACCAGAGGTCAAAAGGTCAAGTCCAAAGGTCAAATCTACAGCCGCGCCCAGGAAAAGCATCGCGGGGGTCAGAGTTTTGAACTATATTATCATGAGACCAATTTTTAGCTAGCATAGCAGGAAAGTTCAATTTAGCCCCGCCCCTCCGCTCCCCCTTTTTTAATAAAACAACGTCAGACAACCAA
>JASANF010006903.1:0-25160 GCA_030248245.1 Trissonchulus sp. WLG1_4 | reverse complement strand
CCCTAGCTAAAAGTAAAAGACGCCCCCCGTGCCTGTCATGCATTACTTTGAAGTGTCAGTTTCTTTGACATTTGCCGGCATATATAATAGACAAAGGGCTGTAAGCCAAGCCTACATGTAACGGGGTTAAAATTTTGGGGAGGCCTTTCTCGCCAGTTTTTGGGGAACTCCCCCCTTATCGACTACAAAACACGCAAAGTTTGTTTGATTGCAGTCTGGTCATGACAACTGGGTGCGCGGCGTTCGTTTCCACCCGGGCGGCAAGTACGTGCTGAGCGCCAGTGACGACAAAACCCTCCGCGTCTGGAACATTGCCACCAGGCGCTCCCATAAAGCCCTGACGGCACACGAACATTTCGTCACGTCACTAGGTTGGTTGCAGCTTGCAGTGCGTTGGCCAAGAAATACATATGTTGAATTTAATAGCATGTATATACATATACTTTATCAAAATTTGGATTCAACTGCGAATATCAGCTGAAAAACCCAACTCTTCAAGCACTAAAGTCTGACCAAAAATTGCTGGACCCTGAGACAATGAGAAACACGCGATTTCATTACAAAAAGAACGAACTGCAAGCACCAAGAGTACAGAGAAAAGTCGCAAAAATCATGCCCTCGCGGTTCAGCAATTTCTGGTCAGACTTTAGTAAGCATAATAAAACCTTACTCCTTTTTTTATATATTAGGGATTTCAGTCTCAATGACTTATCTATTAATTGTTTTGAAACATATTGACAAAGAGCTTATTTTTCCCTTATTGCCACAGATGTACATGGGGGGGGTCTGGGGGGGGCAAGCCCCCCCCCAGATTTGAAATTCCGGGACAAGCCCCCCCTCAGATTTGACCCGTCGGGACAAGCCCCCCTCTCTGAAACCCCAAAATTGACTCAGATCGCCGTAAAATGCTTCAAAAATGACAAAAAAAAACGAAAAAATTGCTAAAAATATTGGAATTTCGCAAAAATTTCCCATTTTTAGGCAAAAATTGGAAATTTTCGCGTTTTTGGGACAAAATATTGGGACAAGCCCCCCCTAAAATGTTGAAAATTTCGGGACAAGCCCCCCCCCCCCCAGACCGAGACCCCGTGTACATGTATGCTTATGGCCACACATGAATTAACATAATATGGCTAAATTTATTATAAAATTGTGGCCAAATTTATTATAAAAATTGTTTGAAAATCGTATAAATTTTATGAAATTCCAAACAGACCATTATAAGACTGCTTAGAGATAAGTTTCTCTTGAAATAATCACATTATTGAACTGCAAAACTATAATATACTATTCAGTATTCACATGAAAAAACACAAAGAAATGGTTTCAAAAACATAATCCGCCATGCACTGTTGCCCTCTTTGACTTTAAGGCCATTCCTTGTTTCAGATTTTCATCGGACAGCGCCCTACGTAGTGACTAGTAGTGTGGATCAGACCGTCAAAGTCTGGGAATGTCGTTAAGCCCCCGTCCCTCCCATTAGCAAATTTATCACGCACCCCCCCCCTTGGCCCCTGTTTTCTGGCTCCAATAATTGTATGTATGGTTTCTGTATGCTGACACACCAACCAAATAGTTAGGGGGGTCGTGTAGAGGTTATTCAGCGTACTGAGTTTCGGAATCAGACACGTTTTGGCTAAGCAATGCCCGGATCATACTTGTCCTTAGGACATAGGGACAGGGATAAGGACAAAAACGAGCTTGCACAGTTGTTGTGACAAATTGAGTGGTTTCGGGCTTCGGCTAATTTTTAGCATACACATTCGTCTTTTCATCTCCAACGTTGTTCTTGGTAGTTTTTTGTTATTTCTTTGGGACAAAAGAACGCGGTTTAGGACAAGTATGAATTATTGTGTTTTAGACGACTGGTGGCTGATCTGATATCTTGTCCGTTATGAATATTTTATAATTGCAAGTTTAAAGCATAAATTTTCAAAATGATTGAATTAAATTGAATTTCTTTTCATTAACCATTTTTACCATTGCCTATTTTTTCTTGTGTCAAATTGGGTGCTCAGTTTAGATAATGTGTTCGACGTTCTAAGTATAAGGATAAACAGAATAGATTGACAGTTAGTTGATGTGTTTCCTGATAGCGCAATCTGGGGCATGTTGCACAAGTGTAAAAATTGTAAGTGCATAATTAAGTGATTCGTTACGAATTCGTCACATAAGATTAATACATGTAGCGGGGAATCAAAAAGTTCGGGGGGCCTCTCCGGGCAAATTTTGGGGAACCTCCCCCCCAATAGACCAAAAAGTCCGTAAATTGTGCAACATTTTCAAAAAGTTCGTCAAAAGTGCTATTTTTTCTAAAATTTCCTTCAAATTTTGGAGACCCTCCCCCCCCTCCTCTCTATCTCAGAGGGGGCACCCCCCCCCCCTCATCATGTAGCATAATTTAATTAATGAAGTCACTTAATTTTGCACTTAACAATTGTTACAATTGTTCTAAGCCTTGTGAAGTTAGCAACAGGCCCCTGCTATTAAGCATGAAAGTTCTGTCTCATTCCTCCGTTTGTTTCGGAGCTTGATAGATTTCTTTGGTGACCTCTTGACCTCCTCTACTTCGAGTGGCATTCGGATGAGTTGCGTATGTGATAGTCTGGAATTATTATGTGTGGGTCATCAAACGTGGCAAAAAAGCAAATAAGTGGATTCAAGATTTACGAAACAAGTAAGTCACATTTAAGCAGGTTAGCTATATAGTCTATTACTGTGATTTTTTGAATTTACAACCTGGCAAGTGGCACGTTTCAAAGTCTGAAAAATCACAGCAAAATAATAGCATGATTTTTTAATTTTATTCCAGCTGGAATGTAAGTTGTTTCGGAGAGAGGAGAATTGTGTCCATTATACGAACTCTCTCCAATAACCTTGCTATGATACAAACACAAGTGTCTTCGTTAATGGGGTAGTGTCGCGAAAGCAGTAGATTTTGCGCGACTATAAAACTTTTTAAGTAAAAGATAAGACATTGCTCTTTACATATTCTAAAAATATGTTTCAAGGCAAATATTTTCGCCAAGTTTCAGCAAATCTGCTGAAGCATACAGTTTGCAGTAAAGTCGCAAAGTTGGTAAAATGACGTTTTGAAAACCTATTCACATTCGATAATTTCGTCACAATTATGAAAATTTTTGTTTAAATTATTTACACAGACTAAACGCACATATGCTCTAGTTTATCTATGCACAGAAAATTTAGTGCTAATTGCTTGAGTGGTTACGGAGGAGTTAAAACATACGGAGTTAAAACATACCTTTACTTTTTATTTTTCTTAGTTGTAGTAAAAAATTGTGCGTCAAAACATTATATGTACTTCACCAGCTGGCCAATCTGATATCTGGCTTGATTTTTTTGAACTTTTATGTCCCTATTGTGTGATGTCTGGCTCACAAATGGTGATTGGTTCAAAATATTGGTAGATATTGATAGTTTAGTGTCTGGCAGTATTTATTTGACACCATATAGCATTTTACTAATTTCTCATTTAATGTACAATTTCAAAGCAAAAAGCTCTCTTTTTGCAACGTAGGAGCAAAACGGCTTTGGCGACAGTACCACCTTAAAACCTAATGGTATTTTTACAACACACCTCACTCAACACTAATCGTTAATATTTTCAAAACGCTTGCTTTCTTTCTTATCATTTTCCAACTTTTAAAACGATAAGATTTTTCTGCATTTCTAAATTACTCCATTTTGGGAAAACATTAAATTTTGAATATGACTAGTCGCAGCTAGCAGCGTTGCAAAGTCAGCATCATAGTGACAACTCACCTCAGTAGAGAAAAATTATGCAAAAAATTGTCATTTCTCTCAAACAATTCCGTTTTTGTAACTATTCTTTTTTGTGAAAAAAGAAAAGTTATGAAAATACAATACCTAGTTTTAGCTGGTTAACGAAATTCCTTTCAAAAATTTGTAAGTGTTAATCAAAAGTCTAGTGACAGTGACATAAAAACAAAAGAAAGGAAAAGTAGACAGAAAGAAAATTTGACAGACGGTAATGGAAATGTCAGGAAACAATAAATAAACACAAACGAAAACCTAACACGATATTATGAAGGCCTTGTCCTTTCTAGGATTCAGTGGATAAAATGTGAAACTTTTACAATAAACAACCTTAAGGGAGGATTTCACAAAGTTAGTTTTATAAAACCATGGATTTACGTACGTTTTCAGATGATTAGCACACGAAATATCGCCTGATTCGTTACAAATTTCGTAGATTTTCCGACACCATGGGTGGAATTCTAGAAGGGTGATTAAGTTAGTCAGTGATTAAAAGAATAACGTGCGTGCAGAATGACATCAGGCAAGTCTATTGTCAGCGTGTAGAATTCGTAATGACAAAACGTAATGAAAGAACGTTTAGCGACTGATTAAGTTAGTCACTCGCTAATCACCCTTCTAGAATTCCACCCCATAGGTTGAAATTTCAAACCTGCAGCACAGCATGTCTCTATTCTGCTGAAAAAATCTACAAATTCGTGAAATCCACCCAAAGGTATCGCTGCCACTGGTAAGTGGCACTGAGATGTTGTCCAGTAGAGTGAGTGGAAGCCACTCTTCTGCCAGTCATACAGCGCACGCAGATGTCGAAATTGGCTTACTTGTTCAAGTTTAAGTATATATTATTGGAGTATGGGTAATGGGACCATCTGTGCACGTGCTCTAATCAGTTTTTTGCATGAACAAAGTTGGGGTCTACTCCAATTCGTGTGCGAAAAATTAAGCTAAACGATTGTGTTGTTTAATTCCGCACAGCATTTATTTGAAATTTGTCTTTGTCCTTGTCCCTATGTCCTTAAGGATAAGTATGAACCGGCTAGAGTTGCAGCTAGCTGCTGATTGGCCGTTCGAGTAAAATTTAACGATATTTGACGAAATCGATTTATCAATCAATAAATTATATATTTTTAATCAGTTAATTGACAGCACAAGGCCCTCTGACTTGCTGTAACCCGCACTAAACAAAGCTTAAATAGCACTTATTCAATATTCACTCAGAAAATTTCACACATTCCTAGTTTCTCAACTTCGACTATTCTAATTGCATACTATTAGATTCAAACGCTAATCATATTCTTTTCACAAAATTTTTGATGTCTATTTTAAACGCTACACATTACCTACTATATAATTACAAATTCACACTTTTTCAAAGTTAAACTTATGTTTCGCGAATGCTACCTAAAATATACACAACCGCTTTTCTCGCTTGTTACATGCGGTGACGTTCCTAATGCAGAAAAAAGCAACTACCCACCGGCCAACCAATTACAAGACTGCAAGTAATTCACAAACACACTCGAAATTCGCCAAAAGTTTTCAGCGTTGTCGAACTTTAGATGTGCCAAGTTATATTACACTGAAGAAATTTCCATTGTAGACGAAGTCTCATTATAGTTTGTATAAATAGCTATATTCGTAGCCCTATAATCTTGAGTGACACAGTGTCTAGTATATCTTAGTTCTGCATTAGAAACCCAGGCCATCATTGCATAATACACATAACAGGGATTTTGAATGATAACATAATTCATTATCACCTAGATGCACTTTACCATACGATTCATAAAATATATGTCACAAAAAAGCATAAAACTTGAGTTCATTCATACGCTGAAATTCAGTAAAAAGAGTAAACCTGACTTGATGCTAAATTCTCCTCTCTCCGAAACAACTTACATCCCAGCCGGAATAAAATTAAAAAATCACTATTATTTTGCAGTGATTTTTCAGACTTTGAAACGTGCCACTTGCCAGGTCGTAAATTCAAAAAATCACAGAGAGTATATATAAGCGTAACCCGCTTAAATGTGACTTAACTCTGTTTCGTAAATCTTGAATCCACTTATTTGCATTTTTGCCAACGTCTGAATGAACCCACACATAATAATTGCAACTATCACATGCGCAAATGCATCCGAATGCCACTCGGAGTAGAGGAGGTCAAGAGGTCACCAAAGAAATCTATCAACTCCAAACAAACGGAATGAGACAGACTTTCATGCTTAAATAAACAACAGGGGCCTGTTGCTCAACTTCACAAGGCTTACAATTGTAACAATTGTTAAGTGCAAAATCAAGTGATTCGTAATGAATTTATGCATACATGTATGAGGGGGGGAGGGGGGGGACCCCCCCTCAAATCGAGGACGGGGGGGAGGGTCTCCAAAATTTGGGCAAATTTTAGAAAAAAATAGCACTTTTGACGAACTTTTTCGAAAATGTTGCACAATTTACGGTATTTTTGGTCGATCTGAGGGGGAGGATCCCCAAAATTTGGCCGGAGAGGCCCCCCAAAATTTTGACCCCGCTACATGTATGAATTTATGTGACGAATTCGTAACGAATCACTTAATTATGCACTTACAATTTTTACAACTTGTGCAACATGCCCCAGATTGCGCTATCAGGAAACACATCAACTAACTGTCAATCTATTCTGTTTATCCTTATACTTAGAACGTCGAACACATTATCTAAACTGAGCACCCAATTTGACACAAGAAAAAATAGGCAACGGTAAAAATGGTTAATGAAAAGAAATTCAATTTAATTCAATCATTTTGAAAATTTATGCTTTAAACTTGCAATTATAAAATATTCATAACGGACAAGATATCAGATCAGCCACCAGTCGTCTAAAACACAATAATTCATACTTGTCCTAAACCTCGTTCTTTTGTCCCAAAGAAATAACAAAAAACTACCAAGAACAACGTTGGAGATGAAAAGACGAATGTGTATGCTAAAAATTAGCCGAAGCCCGAAACCACTCAATTTGTCACAACAACTGTGCAAAACTCAATTTTGTCCTTATCCCTGTCCCTATGTCCTAAGGACAAGTATGATCCGGGCATTGCTTAGCCAAAACGTGTCTGATTCCGAAACTCAGTACGCTGAATAACCTCTACACGACCCCCCTAACTATTTGGTTGGTGTGTCAGCATACAGAAACCATACATACAATTATTGGAGCCAGAAAACAGGGGCCAAGGGGGGGGGGGGGGTGCGTGATAAATTTGCTAATGGGAGGGACGGGGGGTTAACGACATTCCCAGACTTTGACGGTCTGATCCACACTACTAGTCACTACGTAGGGCGCTGTCCGATGAAAATCTAAAACAAGGAATGGCCTTAAAGTCAAAGAGGGCAACAGTGCATGGCGGATTATGTTTTTGAAACCATTTCTTTGTGTTTTTTCATGTGAATACTGAATAGTATATTATAGTTTTGCAGTTCAATAATGTGATTATTTCAAGAGAAACTTATCTCTAAGCAGTCTTATAATGGTCTGTTTGGAATTTCATAAAATTTATACGATTTTCAAACAATTTTTATAATAAATTTAGCCTCAATTTTATAATAAATTTAGCCATATTATGTTAATTCATGTGTGGCCATAAGCACACATGTACACGGGGTCTCGGTCTGGGGGGGGCTTGTCCCAAAATTTTCAACATTTTAGGGGGGGCTTGTCCCAATATTTTGTCCCAAAAACGCGAAAATTTCCAATTTTTACCTAAAAATGGGAAATTTTTGCGAAATTCCAATATTTTTAGCGATTTTTTCGTTTTTTTTGTCATTTTTGAAGCATTTTACGGCGATCTGAGGCAATTTTGGGGTTTCAGAGAGGGGGGCTTGTCCCGACGGGTCAAATCTGAGGGGGGGGCTTGTCCCGGAATTTCAAATCTGGGGGGGGGGCTTGCCCCCCCCCCCCCCAGACCCCCCCATGTACATCTGTGGCAATAAGGGAAAAATAAGCTCTTTGTCAATATGTTTCAAAACAATTAATAGATAAGTCATTGAGACTGAAATCCCTAATATATAAAAAAAGGAGTAAGGTTTTATTATGCTTACTAAAGTCTGACCAGAAATTGCTGAACCGCGAGGGCATGATTTTTGCGACTTTTCTCTGTACTCTTGGTGCTTACAGTTCGTTCTTTTTGTAATGAAATCGCGTGTTTCTCATTGTCTCAGGGTCCAGCAATTTTTGGTCAGACTTTAGTGTTTGAAGAGTTGGGTTTTTCAGTTGATATTCGCAGTTGAATCCAAATTTTGATAAAGTATATGTATATACATGCTATTAAATTCAACATATGTATTTCTTGGCCAACGCACTGCAAGCTGCAACCAACCTAGTGATGTGACGAAATGTTCGTGTGCCGTCAGGGCTTTATGGGAGCGCCTGGTGGCAATGTTCCAGACGCGGAGGGTTTTGTCGTCACTGGCGCTCAGCACGTACTTGCCGCCCGGGTGGAAACGAACGCCGCGCACCCAGTTGTCATGACCAGACTGCAATCAAACAAACTTTGCGTGTTTTGTAGTCGATAAGGGGGGAGTTCCCCAAAAACTGGCGAGAAAGGCCTCCCCAAAATTTTAACCCCGTTACATGTAGGCTTGGCTTACAGCCCTTTGTCTATTATATATGCCGGCAAATGTCAAAGAAACTGACACTTCTAGTAATGCATGACAGGCACGGGGGGCGTCTTCTACTTTTTAGCTAGGGAATTTTAAACAGATATTATATATAATGGCTTAACTATGAATCCAGCCTTGATGACAAAGCGTCTTTTTAGACAAAATTTTTTATGGGTAACAGGGGGTAGGGCGGGGGAACTAAGCCACCCAGAGATGGAGGGGAGGGCACTGACAAAAGTCACAATGAGACACACAATTTATGTCGTTAGAAAGTCGTTAGAACGTTGCTTTAAGGTGGCGCTCAGGGGAACAGACTGTGGCGTTTAATTTTTTTCAGCGACATTTTTGACCATAATGTCTTGAAGGAAAGCTGTTCAAACTGAAAAGAGCTTTCATTTGATGTGCATTTATTGTAATAAAAAAATTTTCATTTTTTAGACAATTTTGTAGCTGTAGCAAAAATTTTTTTGTTTTCAAATGAAATGATGACTCATATCACTGAAATATGCGGTTTCTTGGCTTTAAATTGATGTATTAAACATGAGAATACGTTGAAGCTTTGATGAGTTATTTAGCCGTGAAAATAGCAAATCAAAAATGAAAAACCTACAAAGCTGATAAATCTTCGAAAATGTCAAATTTTTGATTTAATTTCTTAAAAAATTGAGTATGGCTTTTGGTAAGTTTTTCAACGGAAATATGCAGTCCTAGGAAAGGTCTAATTTTTGAAAAAGTAAAATGTGTGGGCAAAGCTTACATTTTTGCGTAGCGAAATCGACTACTTTTTTTGGACCTGGGTCCCAGCTGCCGATAGCGATCAAGTTGAAAATTTGCACAATGAAAGAAAGAATATAAATGCAGACGTGAAAGTTTTTTGATTTTCAATTTTTGGCTCGCAGCACTTTTTGTAGTCGCTCAAACATAGCTGATTTTTGAAAAATCGATTTTTTGCGAAATCAAAAATAGAAATAAAAAATCGAAGATCAATCACGTCTAGATTTTTAAAAGATCTTTGTATTGATACCACGATCCTCAAAATCGGTTGAAGTTTCGCTGAGCTAGGTCAAAAACAAAATTACTGTGAATTGGAAATTCGACATGGTCATAAAATTTGACAAAGTCACATTAAAGTGCTGAACCGTAATGTAAACAGGTTTTTTTGATGTCTCTTTGATATGGAATTAAAGTGGTGTTGCTACTTATTGCATGAGACGAGCGCCAAACATGAGTTTTGTTGCTGAGCGCTACCTTAAAGAAAAATACTTGTACTTCACTACAACCTTTGAGCTAGGACTTAAAACATAAACATAAAACAAAGTGTTACCTATAGAAATGGCTAAGAGTCTGGTCTATGCAGTAAAGTGTTTCTTCGTCTCTTTGCGACTGCGTCCTTTAAGAAAGGTAATATACGCTCACCAATGCAAATTACACTGAAAGCGTCAATCACAGTCTAGTGTTGTGCCACAACTAATGTGTCTTGTTTACTCTAAAGCCAAGGTTCATACTCATCCATTTGTCCTTAGGCGATTCCAAGAAAACTACCTGGCCAACATTTCGCAAGTCGGAGTCACTTGCAGATCGTATGCAAAAAATTAGCCCAAACGCTTGTGTCAATTCTTTCCAGCAACTGACCAAAATATGTCCTGTTCCCTGTTCCTGTGTCCTCAAGGACAGGACCAGTATGAACCGGGCTTCAAAGGCACTATAATAATATGCTATAGGCCTGACAGACGTACCAGTGTGAACAGACAGACGCTGGTGGCAATGTCCCAGAATTTGATGGTCTTGTCTCGCGAGCCGCTGATGAGCACCGGACCCCCCCGTCGCCCGGCTCCCTTGTGCTCGCCCGCAGCCTCTGCGATGGCCGGCAGGGCAGCCTCGGGCGCCCATTCGATACACTCCACCACGTGGTCGTGCTCCCGAAGCTCCGCCTTGCACTCCCGAGACGCCACCACCCACACACGCACCGTCTGCAACAGCTGCCATGGCTGCAGCCCCCATTCAGCACAAGCTAATCTTATACGCTGTTGGGGGGCGTGATTGTTTCGTAATTTTGCCGGCTGTAAGTATGAAACGACTAAGCTTGGGCACGGTTAATAACATCATTTTTAAACGGTTAACCGACATTTGTGAACTAACCGGTTCACCGGCGACTAACCGATATCCGCGCCCATGCTTAGAATCAACCCAAACAGACGTAAGACGAATGTCCGTTCGGTCAGCCAAATTACAAAAAAATTCACCAGCAGTGCCTAGCGTGAGATCCTTAAAAACAATCCTTAATTAATACCTGGCTTAGCTGATAACTTTTTAAAATAGTCCGAGTCCACTTCCTTCGAGGCTATCTCAACCTTGTCTTTTTCAAAAACTTCCTTACGTGGGGTGAGGTGGACACAAATGTAAATGGGTAGTATGGAGGGGGGAAGCCCCCCTCAAATTTGATCCATCGGGACAAACCCCCGTCCTTGGTGCTAAAAAAGGTGTCAAAATTTGTTCTAGACCGCTGTAAAATTCTTCAAACACGAGCAAAAGGCGAAAACATCACGAAAAATCTCTTAATTTGCAAAAATTTTCCATTTTTGGGCAAAAGTTAGTAAAATGTCAGTTGTTGTCAGTTAAAGTCCACCAAAACGTCGGGACAAGCCACCCAAAATTTTGAAAAATCTGGGACAAACCCCCCAGATAAATACCCCGTGTACATGTATGGGTAGTACGTGTTTGTGTTATTATTATCTGTTAATAATGAAGCCAGCCCTGCCATTTTTAAAAGTCTAAAACATTTCCGGCTGGATGGTATTAACACTTAAAATAGGTACTTTTACTGACAACTGCACACAACTGTGCACCCCCTGCTCCAAATCTTTTTAACAGACTAATTCATCATTCCTAGTAGCTATTCCCCATAACGAAAATCCTTTTGCTCTACCACACGAAATCAGTCACATTCCTAGGTTTAGGGCCAATTCCTAAAATGGATTAAACAGATTAGATTAAATGTGTTTGCTTAATAACTCAACGGTCATACATAGATTCACACAATAATTTCGGTGACTTGTTGCAAGGTATCATAAATACGTGGTATGACAGGTTAGGTTGGGATTCGTGCAAAATGTCATGAGCTCTGCTCTAATCCGTTTAATCCATCAAGAGCACATAATAGGGAAGAGTATGACACTGTTCCGGATTCCCTATTCTAGCTAATGGAACGATGCTCTGTCCCGACATAGCCCTTTACACTTTGATTTCCCCATGAACTCAGCGGTGAGCTGGTGATGTGGGGGCCGATGGGGGTACGGTACCCCCCTGAAATCAAGAAACATCCCTGATTTGTGGGGGGGGGCACCCCCCTGAATCAAACGGGCTATTTCGGCCGCAGCATCATTCCGACCGATTAGCTAGAATAGGGAAGAGCGTAATGAACTCTTGATCCTATCTGTTTTAATCCGTTTAATCCCCAGCGCAGCCAAACCTGATCATTGCTGCAGGAGGCCAACAGCGAGCCGTCCTGATACACCCGCACCATTCTGACCCACTCCCTGTGGCCCGTGAACGTCTTTGTGCAGAAGCTGAAACCAAACGCGCGGATGGTTGAAAATGTGCTATTACTATTACAATTTCTGTCCCTGTGTGCCTAATTGATCCCAGTTCATTCATTCATTCGTTCAATCATTCATTCAATTAATTCATTCAATTCATTCATTAATTCATTCATTCATTCGCAAGTTCGACAGTGTTCAGCTAAATTTTAGGTACAAATATCGTAAATTTCGTCAAAAATGCCCGTTTTTCGTGCCAATTAATGATAAAAATAAAATACTATTGGTGTCTGGTGAAAAGCTAAAAATAACCGGGATTTCCCGAATTTCCGTAGATTTGGCGGCACTTATTTAGATTGGGTATTTTGAAATTAAGGTTGCAAAGGATTGGCTATTGCTGCAACCGAGCGACTAGGTTGCAGCAACTAGTTGCCGCCAAAATGCACGTGTGAACGTGTGCGTTGCCGCAACTTTTGGTTGCGGCGACCAAGTGGCAGCAACTAAGTTGCCGAAAGTTGCCCTGTGTGAACAGTGCTCAAGCCTACAATAACAGCACACTATACGCACCCGGTGGCCACTTCCCACATCTTGATGGTTTTATCACGGGAGGCGGAAACAAGGAAATCGCCCGAGGGCAGGAATACAACACTGGACACGTTGTGGTCGTGCCCGCTCAGCGTACGCATGCACTCGTAGCTCGCAAAGTCCCACAGGCGCACTTGCAAGTCCGCTGAGCAAGAGGCTGAAACAGAACAATCAGTCAACGGAGCTGTGGTCAGAAATTGCTAGACCCTGAGAGCAAAACAGGTGGCGTGATTTTTGTGACTACGCGCTCTACATACTTTTCATGCCTGCAATTCGTTCCTTTCGTAATGAAATGGCGTGTTTCTTTTTGTCTCACGTCCTCGGGCTCCAGCATGTTTTGGTCAGACAGACTTTCGCACTTTCCAAGCCTGAGGGCTCACAAGACTTGTTCAACGAAAGCCCGGGTTTATAACCATACACATGTACACGGGGTCGCAGACTCAGTCAGAAGAGGGGGCTTGTCCCGATGTTCGGGGGACTTGATCAGAAAAAAGCAAAAATCACAACTTTTTGCCTAAAAACGTGAATTTTATGCAAAATGTTGATATTATCGCAATCTTTTGTTTTTTGCTAAATTTTGAAATATTTTACAGCCGTCTGGGCCAGATTTTTAGTTTAAGGGCATATAGCAAACAAGGGAAGGGTTGTCCCGAAGCCCGAAGAAATGTACATATTATGTGATTAGAACTGTGCTTGCCCTTGTACCTTCAGCAATTCCAAGAGAACCACCCAAGTGGCTATATTTTGCAATTTTGCACGAATAAGTCAAGACTTGTGCGTTTGGATTTGGAAAAAAACTAGCCCATCGTACATTTTTCAAATAGCTGACCAAAATCAGTCCTTGTCTCTATGTCCTAAGGATGAGTATATATGATGCATCCGGTAGTCTAGATTTGGTCTAGATGTGTCACCGTGTAATCGTCGTAAACATTTAGCAAAGTTTTAAATTATCATTTGGTCATATATATAATTCACGAAATATATTATATATGCGCAGTGTTCTGAAAATTGTCAAAGAGCAAAACGATATGAGTGAGCTTCGTGAGACAGTAGCAAAATAAATTGACAACTGTTACTTTCCGGCACAAAAGCACCCCACACTGAAATTGTGTCGTGTCTCGGAAGCAGACAAATTCACATGTTTTTTCATCCGTGTTCATGTCACAATTTTTTGACAAAAACTTTGTCTTATTTACTTGCTAAGTTTAGAAAATAACGGCTGAACCAGGCTTGAAACAACACTGATTTTGTGAATCTCTACAGTATATATATATATATATATATATATATATATATATATATATATATATATATATATATATATATATATATATATATAATATCAGGAAGCTATGCACTACAGATGATAAAAATAATAATATTTTTATAGACACTTTTGTATTACGTTTGCACATGGTTGGGCACACACTTTTGGGGCGCTCTTCTAAAACTTTCGAAAATAACCTGAGCTGTCTGCGCATTATGCGTACGTACAAAAATGTTCATTTATAGTAAATATCATAACTTGCTAAGCAAATTTACTCTGCCTGTAAGCTAGAGCTAATCTCAACATCACAGAGCATTACACAAACATGAGTGTATTAAAGTGTCAATTTTTTGCAACACTTGATTTTCAAGTCTACGCAGATTTTCACTAAAATGACGCCACAAAGACAAGTTTGCGATAAATTCACAGTTCAGTGCTAAAGTGTCTCATGAGGCATTGTCACACAAATGAAATGGACAAATACAAAATGGAGGTAATTTCCACAATGTACAATTTGGTCACATTGCTACATTAATCGAATGGCACTACTAAGCAGTCACAAAATTTCTGTTCAATCGGAATCCGACGTGGTACTTTTTCAAGTTTCACGGTTCAGAAAAAAAATTAGCGACCCGCGCAGCTTGAAGTGGGTATCCTCATTGGTTGACATAGTGAAAGTGTGATATATATAGTTAGTTTTAAAACTACTTTGAGAAGGAAAGAGCTAATATTATAAGTGGTAACAAACAGGCTTTCTTACCTAACAGTTTTCCGGCATTATCAAAAGCAATATCTTGAACAGAGTCGGTATGGCCGCGAAGTGTTTTCTCGAAATCCCCAGTTTCATAATCCCACAGCTGAAACACAATCAATCAGACACTCATTCACTGACCATCAATCAATCGCGATACTACAAAAACCATACAATTATTGATGCATGACGATTCAGTTGAGGTGGTAGTTCCAGAATATATAGCAGTTTTTTTACATGAGAATATTTCCAAAGCTCTCTTTCATAGCAATCAGTAAAGTAGAAATAAAATGGCTACAATTTTTCGACTAGAAGAAAAAACAGATTAAAAAAACTGACTACTATCATGTTTTGGTTATTGATATGTAAAACCCAAAGTTGAGACTAGCGAGCTACTCCCATTGGCATACAGTACAGTAGAGGCCTGCATCACGGGCCGGGCCGGGCTTGGCTCAATAGCCAACGGGCCGGGCCGCGGACCGAAAACTGACGGGCCGGGCCGGGCCACGGGCCTGACTTTGCGGACAAATAATTTCCGATACGTCTCCAGTTGACGAAATTGGGCCTCAAAATCCAAAAATTTTCTATTTTCTCTATTTTTTGCTGGGGCCTGCCGCCCCCAGACCCCTGCTACTCTGTGGGTTAATATCCTTGCTATTATTTCTCAGCAAAGCTAATGCATGTACACACGAGTACATTATGCTGCATCTACTGGTGTGACGTTCCCACCTTTTGTTTTAATTTTTCTGTTAGAAAAAATTTCAGATACGTCTCCAGTTGAGCAACTTCAGTCTAAAATTAAAAAAATCTCCAATTTTATCTCTATGGGCTGCCGCCCCCAGACCCCTACGGCCTGCAATTTGGTGGCTTTAGTGGTCTTGTGTTTGTAATGCTATGTGTTAAAATTGCTAAAAAGTGCATTTTAACCCATTACAAAGAAATGGTAAGGTCATTCCCCCACATTTTTTTCTGGGTACGCCATTGGTACGAGTAACACTATTTGAAAATGCAATATGAGAAGTCTACGGACAACTGACCTTTTTTCCTGCCAACGGGCCGGGCCGGGCCGGGTCGGTCCGACAGACGACTCTGAACGGGCCGGGCCTGAAAATGGTCCTAACGGGCCGGGCCGACGACGGAAGGCAACGGGCCGGGCCGGGCCACGGGCCGAAAAAATAGGCCCGTGCAGGCCTCTACAGTACAGTTCAGTAACCCAACGTGGTACCCACAAACATGGGAGATCCCCCCAGATTTGAGATTTTTAGACAAGCCCCCCTCCGATTTGACCCATGGCATTTGGCGCTGGTGGTGCCTAACTTTGATTTCGAGGGGGGGGGGGCGGAGGTCTGAAGAAATTTTTTAGTGTATATAACAACGTTTTTCAGTTTTACGCTTTATTGTTATTCCCTCAGTGAAATTAATGCCAATGAGTTGAGTCTGTAAAGCCTCCTGGTGCTTAAAAAACGGTCACTTTTTACAGTCTTCGATTCTGGCAACTTGCATGTTTCTCAATTTATGAGTCGCATGTGTGTATTGCCACTATTTAATCCAGGGAAGTTGAGCAGTATGTTGCAGGGGTCTGGGGGCGGTAGCCCCCATAAGCTGAACTCATTTTTGAATTTTTAATAGGCGAAAATATGTATTACAGAGCTGTACATTCTGCTAGAAGTAAAAGGAAAAGTCTTCAGTAAAGTGCGGGGATTTGGGAGCGGCAGCCCCCAGAAGCCACATATTATACAATCTTGAATTATTTCAGTTCCATTGTGGACGTCAACTAAGTTCGCAGCGGGTCGAAGTTTTTTTGAACTCGACCCACCAGAAACGAGAGAAGATCTAACCCGACGCGATCCAACTGAGTCGACTACTGGACTTGGAGCTCAAAACACCGAAAATTACACAATTGGCAGACCGACGAGGGTCCATAACTTAGCAAATTTGAAAAATTTACGAAGCTTCTTGACATTATTCTAAACATCAAGTTTCCAAGGAATGTAAATTTTGCAACGTAGAACAGCTAAAACGTAACACAAAACAGTAACGCAATCAAATAGTGCACAATGAACCCATATACACGTGCATGTATGTACGTTTATGAAAGATAAAGCCAAACAACAACCGGTCGCGGCCCGCGGGCTGGGTTTTTTTTTGGCTGACAAATTTTCGCAATTTTGCGAAAAGCTTGAAATTTTTTTCGCAAAATCAAATTTTTTTTCGCAGACTTACTTTTGTTACTTAATGCAGTACATTTTACATTTAAATGCTAATAAAACATTATTACACCCATACAGCATTAAGACTGACCAATTTTACCCGTTTTGGCCACAGATGTACATGGGGTGGGTCTGGGGGGGTGCAAGCCCCCCCCCCAGATTCGACCCACCGGGACAAGCCCCCCTCCTTCATGTTGAAAGAAAGGTGCCCCAACACTCAAAAATTGCCCCAGATAGCCGTAAAAAGCTTCAAAAATGAGCAAAAAGCGAAAAAATTTCTAAAAATAGCCAAATTTTTGCCAAAAATTTCTCCATTTTTGGCAAAAATTCGAACTTTTTGCGTTTTTCTCCGCTCAAACCCCTGAAAAGTCGGGACAAGCCCCCCTAAAAATTTGAAAATCCTGGGACAAGCCCCCCTTCCAGACCGAGACCCCGTGTTTTCGCAAAATCAAATTTTTTTTTCGCAGACTTACTTTTGTTACTTAATGCAGTACATTTTACATCTAAATGTTAATAAAACATTATTACACCTATATACGATTAAGACTGACGCAATTTTTAACCGGTTTGGCCAAAAAGCAACTATTTTGACATTTTTATTTAAATTTATGGAGCCGTCCTGAGAATTTTGTGTAATTTTTCACAATTTTCACAATCGATGTTCAGCCGTAAAGAAATTTCAGAAGACCCGTCCAATGACCAAGTTAGGCCTGAAAATACTAACATTTGAAATAATGTTTGTTTTCTTAATTATGTCACCACCGACCCCTATTATACTGTCTATTAGTGTTACATGCAGTCGGTGTGATGATACATGATAGAAAATGTGTCCCATTTACAGTCGCTAGAAACATCAAGTCACAAAGTTGCACGAGTCCGGGCCTAGGAGATCAGAAAAAGTCGGAGAAAATTTCAATTTTTAGGCCAAATTTGGTCAACTGGGGACGTATCGGAAATGTTTTCCGACTAAACACAAAAATCAGCGCATAGACCTTATGAGTTCAGCTTCACTGCGTCAAAATTTTTTCGCAATTGCGAACGTTTTTGCGCAAAAAAAACCCGCGGGAGTCTGGGGGCGGTCGCCTTCAAAAAAAATTGGAGAAAGTTTTACTTCTTAGTGTGGTTGGTGTTTTTGTTTGGGGGGGGGGGGGGTGTGGGAGTTGGTGGGAGGGAAAGGAAGGGGGGGGGGGGGTCGCCGAATTTGGTCAATCGGAGACGTAACGGAAATTTTTTCACATAAAAACCAAAGGGGGACTTTTGCGTAAAATTTCAGTCGGACAAAATTTCGGGGGGGGGGGGGCGGCAAACTAGAAAACGTGTCTTTCGATCATTCGGAACACCAGTTGTACCAAACAGATTCAGCAGAATATTAGTCTTGCACGCATGTAACAGCATACTTAAACAAGGTGTTCTAAAGTGGGGGGAGGGGCTTGTACCGACATATTGACTGCGCTTCCACCCTTTGTGTAGTTTTGACCCGCTTTTCTTCAAGTCCGACGAAATTTATCCGTTTCTAATGGCCGTTTCATAAATTGATATTGACTGGATTAGAGTAACTTCAAAACTCAACATAACTTAAATGCATAAAAATTTTGCCAGAAAATGCGGATGATACGGTTTAGTCGTTCTACTATGTTTTATGAACTTTCGTCAATCTTATGTTCAGTTACTGAAGTTCCAGTTAATGTAAGTTACGAAAAGGCCTTAAGGCTACCTGTATAAGTGAAAATTTTAGGTTCTCCGATTCGCTTCAAATTTGCACACAATGTAACCCCAGGGAAGGCGCGTCGCAGATGTAACAAACTGGACCCAATGCTTTTGCCAATTTGTACTAGGGGCGCCCAAAAATTCAATTTTACGTGTAAATCATAGGCGCAAAAAAAAGTTTTTTGTGCTCACAAAGCGTTCCTTTACTCGAAATTTTTGTTAATACTGACGAAGCTGATTTTTACATGATTCGATAGCCTAATGTCATATCTCAACCGCTATGATCCATTTTTTAAAATTTTTGCCCATGGCCTGAGCAGTGACGCCAAATGTAAAATCACTCAAATTTGGCGGGCCCAAAAAACTGCCATTTTTTCACATTTCGCCCTCGATTTTAGAATTGAAAATACATATAAAAAATCCGGATCAGATGATTTTGCGCATACATGTGAGCTACTACTATGCCAAGTTTCAGCTTGATTGGCTTAATGTGGTTTGTGATAGAACTGTCCATCTAGGGGCTACTTTTAGGCTTTTTTGCGTGCTTTTGCCTATGTAAATACACAGACAAAGGCACCGAACCAAAAGTGCACCTTCAAGCTTAATTGTTCTTATCTGAGGTTGGGGTACCTTGGGGGAGTAACATATGTGAAAATAAGCAAAATTGGAGAACTTTGATTTTTGACCTGGGTAGCCCCCCCTTAAACAGCCATAAGGACTATCCATAGGTTCCTAAGCAATGTTGAGAAGCGTTCTACTTTGTCTCTGTCCCTAAGCAAGTCGGGCAATCCAAATGCCCAAATGCGGGAGCTACTACATGTGACACCAAGAGCAGCCAATCACGGACTAACTGACGTACTAGAGATAGAATGACGTGGGTTTGTGTTGTGTTATTAATTCTATTGTAATTTTTGGATTATTTAACACATTTTTGCGTGAACAATATTAATTTGGTTTTCATTTTTTCTACCAATCTGAAATATAAAGATGTTTTAGTATTCGTGTTCCTTGTTCCATGTTCTGGAAGTCTAGTGGTTATAATTTTTGCGTCTCATCCTACGAGTCACAGTTCGAGTCCCATATTCAAAACTTTGAATTTTCTTTTTTTTGCCTATAAATGGGGTTGATAACTTTTTCAAGATACTTTAAACAAAATGCAGTTGATCCAATTACGCTTGAGCATTGATTCATGTGAGAAAGACTATTCCTTTGTCCTCAAAAAGTATGCATCAATCACCCCTAAGGACAGGGATAAAGCATAAGGACACAGGAACAAGGACACCTAGGGACAGGGACAAAGCTTTAGGACGAGTATGAACCAGGCTTAACAGGAACAGTCAATAAAAAGCTTTGGTTGATCTTGTAGCTGGGCTCTAATTTTATTTGCCCTTGTACCCAAATCAAGAATCTAGTGGGTCTGGACCCCCCTCGTTACTGTGTGTGTAAGAAGGGGCAGGTAGATCCCAAGATCTTCTCAAAATCGAAGATCTAAAAGGGGAGGGGGGGGGCTAGACAATTTGAAGAGGGGGTGATCTAAAAAAAGTCTGATTAGGGTCCAGTCGATTGCAGATAGCCCCCTCATTGTCTACCTTGATAGTGGCATCCTCACTACAGGTGGCAATGACCGTGTAGGTGGGATGGAAGATGACCTTGGTGACCGGAGCGCGGTGCCCCGTGAGGCAGTATTTCTCGGGGGGTCGGGGGATCCACTCCGTGGGCGATCGCTTGTCCCGACTCGGCGCCCCCTGGATATACTCCTTCTCTGCTTCCGCCAATTTCGCTTCCAGGTCCATAACCTGCAGAAAAAATAAAGAAAATGTAGAATATATATATATATTGGAAAAAAATAATATATATATATATATATATATATATATATATATATATATATATGGGTTTGGGGGGGGTCATTTCTGGGGGGTGTCCTTTTGTGAAAACGCAAATTTTCATTTTTGCCCAAAAGTGAATATATTTTGTGGTGGTATATATATATATATATATATTTATATATATATATAGATATATCCATATATATAAGCATTTTACGGCGATCTGAGGCGATTTTACGGTTTCAAGGAGGGGGGGCTGTCCCGACGGGTAAATGAGGGGGGCTTGTCCCGGAATTGGGGGGGGCTTGCCCCCCCCCCCCAGACCCCCCCATGTACATCTGGATATCAGGGATCGACCGGAGTTCCGGTTCCGGTACTTTTTGGTTCCGGTTCCGGTTCCGGTATTTTAAAAGTACCGGAACCGGAACCGGAACCACTATTTCTCTGACAAAGGATTTTGCTTTTAATTTTGTGTTCTTCGTCCATGAAAATTTTCCGATAGGCCTCCAACTGACCACAATTGGCCTAAAAATCAAAATTTTCTTCAGATTTTGTTCTGGCGAGCCTCTTGCGACTCTGTAACTAGTTTAGTCTTCGTCTGGTTTATTATTCTCTTTCATCAAAGCTCATGCGTTCAACATATTGTGTGCTGTACGCGTATATATAAATATTGCATACTTATACATGTACATATACTTTAAATACAAATACAAAATACAATACAAATTTAAATAATACATTGTTATCGTTTGTGCTTTATTGTCTTAAAATGGATATTATAATATTTATAGTACTAGTACTAGGTCTACATACAAATAGCTTTTGATTTTTATATTCTAGCATTCTTATGTTGCAGTGCTTATTCTTTATCAACAGTGCTGTGCTTTTTGTGTCCAACTTCTTGTATTACTTCAACTAGCTCAATGAAAGCCGAAGGTCGAAGGTCCTCGGTTTTTTATGCTACACTGAAAAAATATGTATATAATCTGTGTAAACCTTAAGCCTGATTCACAGGAGGTGGGTTTTCAAGGGGATCCCCTTGCGTCCCCACGCGTCCCCGAAAGGTTCCCTTGGGGACGCATGGGAACGCAAGGGGATCCCCAGACGCACGTAACTTTATTTGATTGGCCACTGCATGTAGATCCCCTTCCCCTTGGGGACGCGTGGGGACCCCCACGGGAATCCCCATGGGGATCCCCCTGAGGAAGATCCCCTTGAAAATCCCCCTCGTGTGAAACAGGCTTTACTATCTAACATCTAGGAGAGGGGGCGACGATACAGCCGCCCCCCGCCCCCCAATTTTCTCCAAGTCAGGGTTTTTTTTGGGTCCATGAGTGGGTCCAGCCAGACTCAAGTTCTCTTAACTGGACCCAGCAAAAATTAACCTGACCCAAGCCAGCCCATGGGCATAGATAGGGAGGGGGGTCGCGGGGGCCGCGATCCCCCCCTTTTGGTTTCTTAAGAAGTTAACCTTAAGGTCAACCTTAAGAAATTGTCAACAAGGGTCCCCCCTTTGGTTTTTATCGCCCCGCCGAAAAAATTTCTTGATACGTCTCCAATTGACCAAATTTTGCTTAAAAATCCAAAAATTTCGAATTTTTTGTCTGAGGGCGACCCTATCCAGACCCCTGCATCTCTATGGCTGACTACTCCTTGTTATCATCTTTCATCAAAGCCTATGCATGTCTACAAAAAGTACATTATGCTGAATGTACTTGTATAATACACTGTACCTGTCGGAAAAAATTTCTGATACGACTTTAGTTATCCAAATTCGGCGTAAAGAGTTAAAAAATCTCCCATTTTTTTCTGGGGGCTGCCGCTCCCAGACCCCTGCAACCTGTGGCTCACTGATTTTGCGTTTGCACTGCGAATTAAAGTGCTAAATTACTGTAAATACTAAAATAAATGTCAAAAGTGTATTTAAGTGTATAGAAAGTCAAAAGTGTATAGAAGGGTTGCATATAAAAAATGTGAGTAAAAGTGAACAAAAAATTTTTTTGAAAATATTGCAAAATATAGGGTCTTTTTGACAGGGGTTCCGGTTCCGGTTCCGGTTCCGGTATTTTTAGGTGGTTCCGGTTCCGGTTCCGGTAGTTTTAGGGTTCCGGTCGATCCCTGATATATATATATATATATATATATATATATATATATATATATATATATATATATATATATATATATATATATATATATATATATATATATATATATATATATATATATATATATATAACACACACACACACACACACACACAGAGGCGTAGCCAGAAAAAAATTTCGGGGGGGGGGAATGACTTTTCGATTTTTTGAAATGTGTAAAAATGCACTTAATTGCGATTTTAACGCAAATAACGATACATATTCGCATTTTTTCGGTCAAAAACATGCTTATCTTCCACCGCAGCAGCATCGAACGTAAAATTGGAGCTAAAAATTCCGAAAATTACTAAAACGGTAGCCGGCAATGGTTCAGAAGCTAGCAAATTAGCAAATATTCCGAAAGTTTTTGACATACAAACCACTTTTAACATCTTTATAATTTTTTCAAAAAAGTTCAAAAATAAATTACGGTGCAGGCGACTCATCAGTGGAGCTGCTTAACGATGAGGTAAATTTTTTTACTGATTTCGTCATTTATCTCTGTCGTAATATAGTTTTATTTTTTATATAATTGCATTTTTGTGACTACACTTTATTTTTGTGACGACACTTTGTCTAAAGCCTCAATAACTCCTTATTTATTTACACTATTCCACTTAATAGCTTTGATAGCTTTACATTTTACTATAGCTTAAGCTAACACTTTGGTTAGACGTGTGACTTGTGTTTTGACTAAGGCCAAATAGTGATACTAAAAGTGCGACTAGCCAACTTTAGTAAAGCGCTCTGCAAACCAACTAAAGCTGCTACATTTTAAGCTTTAAACTAAATTTGTTTACTGTAAATCACTTGAAGTCTCAAGGCGTATAAAGTGCCGCCATCAAACAAATCAACTTACATTTATAGTCTTCGAAATAGCAATATATGGCCATTACTGTTGATATTCCTGAAACATAAATTGTAGTACGTACAAATCACAAAATAAAAAAATAAGTGTTAATCAGACAGTATGGGGAATAGTTAGCAACGAAGGCATGAGAGGATGACGAATAAATGCAATTATATAAAAGTAATAAACTATATTACGACAGAGATAAATGACGAAATCAGTAAAAAAATTTACCTCATCACCTCGTTGTTATGTCGATAATAATTCGTAAATGTTTTTATTGAGTAACGGATTTTTCATAATTTAAGACCCACTGGATAGATTAACGACAGTGTTAACTTCATAACTCAACATAACTCATTGTGACATATATATGTATAATAAGTTTAATAAATTAATAAAGTTTACAAGCAATACAGATAGCACAATGTAATTGTTTTACAAAGAATAACTTCATCATATTATATTGAGTTACGTAGCTAAATCTAGTTATGTAATACAATTACATCCCTAGTACTAATTAATTATTTCATTAGTATAAAAGGGATAAATAACTAGATAAAATCCTCATAAAAATATTAATTGCTTTTTAAGGATAAAAATATCAGAGCGCTTAAGGTGGTAGTTACGTTTTCGCAGCTTTTTTCAATGTTCTATTTTGTAGCAATTACTAAATCAATTTACAAGCGGTCTTTTGCATATTATTAATCAACTTTTTCTTTACAAAAATAACAATTTTAATAGTCACTGTTACTCACAGTGTGCACGCCAGCTATTTTGCTAAAGCTTATCAGCTCAATTTTATGCATTTTTCCTCCGTATTTTGTTATATTCTTCACTGTGGTAAAAAATTCTGCATAAAATTAAGCAATTTATACCAAAGGCACGTTGATGCGTTATGAAACTGCTGGTATGCTTAACTAAACGTAATAATTTCGCAGATTTTTACAGTGAGCAAAAGTTTGCCTTAAATTTTTCTAAAAAGTAACAAAAAGCAGTTTTTATGACTTTGGTAGGCTGTAACTAAAAAAATAATCAACCTTTTCACTCAATTCGAAAAAGGCATAGTGCAAATTTATTTGGCTACTGTCTAATAAGCTTTCTTGGCATTCTTATGACCGGAACAGGATATTGGTTACTTCAACTGAAATCACTCATTGTGCTCAGAAATGACGGATTTTTAAAAAATTTTCAATTCAGTTAAATAAAATAGGGCCTCATTTGGGGTCAGCTAATATTACATTAATCACAGTTTTCCGTACTCGTTGAAAAAATGGCGGACAAAAATTTTTAAAATGACGGTTCAGAAGACTGAAGAAAATTTGCAATTTTGGTAAAAAGGGGTTTATTGACACTGCCAAATGCTCGTGGCTGCTGTGACATATACTAACCAAATTTTGCAGGTATAGTAGATGCACTAGGGACTATGTACATGTAAATTATTGTGCAAAGTGGTTATTGGTATTTTGTGATATTGGCATGAGAAATCAGAATTGAGGTAAAAAAGCATCAAAGTTACAGATCGCCTAGAACGACGAACAGAAATATGTCATATTTTAGCTTAAAATATTCTTAAAATAAATTGGGTTAGACCTTTTTTGAATGCCTTTTATGCGTAGTGTAAGAGCCACAAAAATTTGCATACAATTTTGTAAGTCCTCAAAAAATACACAAAAAACAGTTTTTGAGCTATAAATTAGTCGTGAAAGTTTGAATCAATGTAAAAATTCGCTGAAATATTGTTATTTACATTTGCAATGTTCGTGCCAAATTTGATTATGTTCGATCAAGTAACTTTTGAATTAATGCAAAAACTTCGAAAACGTAACTACCACCGTAAAG